>JANIIA010043277.1:0-11738 GCA_027478495.1 Erythroxylum alaternifolium
ATCAAATGATACACAATGTATAATCGTCATCATACATTATATCCAAAATATGACATTATAATGAGTGAACATACACAGAGAAATGTTTATCAGTACATGTCAAAATCTACGTAGTCTTAGTGACTTTACATGCCCAATGAATACATCTCAGGAAATTGGCTTTGTCATTGGGTTTGTGATCATATCTCGTGTAGATATATATTTCATGTTCACTTCTCTTCGTGCAACTATATCTTTCACAAAATTATACTTGGTATCTATGTGCTTTGTCTTACAATGAAATTTGAGATCATTAGTATAAGCGATTGCAGCTTGACTATCACAATTAATGGTCACTGGATCAATTTCGCTTTTAGTGACTCCCAAATGCACTAAGAATCAATGAAGCCACACAACCTCTTGTACAATAGTTTAGAATGCTATAAATTCAGCTTCCATTGTGGATAATGCTACGCAAGATTGTTTCTTACTTTTCCATTATATTGCTCCATGGTTTAGTAAGAATACATATCTTGAGGCAGATTTTCTTTTATATAAATCTCCTCCACTGTTTGCATCGGTATACCCTTATATATGTAGATTATTGCCTTGATAACATAATGCATGGTCCATAATTCCCTTTAGATACCTCAATATTCTCTTTACTGCTTTCCCATGTGCTTGACCTGGATTTGATTGATATCTACTCACTATTCCAACAGTGTAATAAATATCTAGTCTTGTACACATCATTGCATACATTAGACTTCCAACTGCACTGTTATAGGGAACATTCTTCATTTGTTCCTATTTTTGTGGCGTTGACGGTCAATTTCTCTTACTAAGGCCTTCACCTTTAGCAATAGGATTATCAATTAGTTTGGATTCTCACAAACGGAATTGTTCAAGAATTCTTTGAATGTACATCGCTTGTGAAAGCAATAACAATCTCTTTGAACGATCTCTTGAAATCTTGACTCCAAGAATGTATCCTGCTTCACCCATATCTTTCATTTCAAATTTATATGATAACCAATCTTTGATTTGCTTAAGGAACATACAGTCATTACAAGCAATCAATATATCATCCACGTATAAAGATAAAATCATGAATTTATCTTTAGATCTCTTAACATACATACAATGGTCTTCATCGATCATTTGAAAATCATACGAAATGATTATGTTATGAAAATGAATGTACCATTGTCTTAAAGACTACTTCAGGCCATAAATCGATTTTAATAATCGACATACCTTATTTTCTTGACCTGCCTTGATGAAACCTTTAGGCTGTTCCATATAGATAAAACCTTTATATTCAACCTCCTACTCTTAAAAAAAAAGAAATTCTAATCTCTATATAACCTAGGATCTTCTAGCGAAACCCATTAGTTTTACGATTATTATACCAAGACAATGCACTGTTTGCATGTCATCCTTCTTCTACAGATTATTACTACACATATGTCATTAACAAAACAACAACGTGTGTCAGTGTATGCAACGACGTAGTCTACCATAGTGTTTATTTTTTCTTTTTTTTGGTTAATCTATTTTCATCAACAATGCAACATCAATGGTTTGCAAGAATCCAAAAGAAATAATCACTAGTCCAGAAATAGTATATCTTAAAATAATATAAGTAATCTAAGAGAAGATAATCATACAAATTTTATAACAGATAGATATCCTTAGTAAACTAATTTGGATAACGTTTTATGCATAATTGTTGACCATTTCATCAAAAATGAAAAAACTTACTTTTGTTCTGATTGGTTTCATAGCCAAGTACACCCAGAAGAAAGAAAAAAACATCTCTAGGCTTGTTTGGAGTTTAAAGGATAGGCGTTTAACATGCTTGGAAATAGAATGAGTAAAACAGATCACAACTTAATGTGTTAATACAAATAACTCATGCGCCTACACAATCGCACATACACAAACCAGAAATAGTATACATGTGTTTACAAAAACAAATATTCCAGATCTGATGTCAACCAAAGTGGAGCATGCGATGGGTTTTTCTAAAATCGTAAGTATGTATATATAAAAACAAACCAATGCTCTGATACCAATGTTAGAATAACTAAGCAAGAACATAATCATATATATAACACTACAAGAAAAATTGCAAATAGGGATGGAATTTATTCGTCCCTCATTAGGGATGGAATTTGCGACCAAAATGGATTAAAAAACAAAACCGTCCCCAAATCCATCCCAAAAGTTACCTACATCTACACCGACCAAACTTTTGGTCCAAAAATTGGTTGCAAAGTTTGGCTCCAAAACCCGCGAAGTAAAGTTCATAAGAATTCGTCCCTAATTCTGGACCAAATTTACAAACGAAAAAAAAGGTCCCCAAATTCGTTACTAATTTGCGACTGTTTACGTTGGGATCGATTTAGAGACGGAATATTAAGGACGGAATTTTTCGGTCTCAAATATTGGACGAAATTTGCAACCAATTTCTGTGAGAATATTTTCCGTCCCTAAAATCGTAACAACGATGTTAGGACTAAATTTTCCGTCGCTATTGTAGTATATAAAGCTGTCCCAAATTTCGTCCGTAAATCGGTCCCTATATTGGTACCTAAATCTGTCCTAATTTTCGTCCCTTTTATTTCTCCAGTTCTTCAGCAAGTGAAACGGTGCGTTTTTTATTGACCCCTTGTATTTATCCCCAAAGGTCGACAATCAGAGGGTTTGGCTGCTCTGTTTTGCATCTTCTTCAAAAAGGTTGTAAAAATCTTAAGATTTTCTCTTAAAGGTGGAGTTGGTTGGTTTTGATTCATGAAACTAGCCATCAAAGTGTTTTGAAGTTATGAAAAGGTTGGCATCACAAGCTCATTAAGGTAATTTCTTTTGCAAATTAGATGTTCCCCTCTAATACATTCCACATCTTTATGTTTTAAGTTTAGCAATGGAAAATTTTATGGTGATTTATAGTTTGGGTTTTGTGTGGTTGATGAACATTTGGTTATTTATTGCTCTCAATTAGTAATAATTGGTGTGATAATTTAGGAATTTAAGGATTTAGGGTTTTAATTTTGGTTTTGGGTGTTGATTTGTGATGAAGTGCATTTTCTCCTTTTATTAGTAAATAAAATCGAAATTTTAATTTTTCATTGCATGCATGCTTCCTTAATTAAGTAATCAATTCTAATTTATGCAATATGTTGATCCACGTTTGTATTATATATATTAAATGAAATTAATTTTATATTAATTATATGAAATTAAGTTTGGTTGTAGGAAGAATGTTGAGAGAGCAAAGAAAATGGATGTATAATAGAAATCTTCCTGGACGTAGAGGCCCTACTCAAGAATTTATAGCCAATGTTGAAGAATTTATTAAGTTTGCAAGTGATCAAGATCAGTTGTATAAGACGGTGAGAAAATTAGGTGCCCTTGCATTAAATGTAAAAATACACGATTCTATGACTCAAATGAAGTGGCAGTTCATTTGCTTCGAAAGGGTTTCAAAGAGGGCTACTGGAAATGAACTTGTCATGGTGAGCCTAAATGGGCAGTAAATGAACAACAAAGTATAGTTCAGCAGTCAGAAGAACAAATGGCACATTGGGGTGATTATGAGCATACGTGATGGGAGCAAAGGATGGTATTTGATTTTCCTCGACAAAATATTTGTCCTCTTTTTCATGATCATGCAGGCCCAAGTGTTGATAATGTAAATTCGAGCTTTGAAGAGAATGAAGCAACACATTTTTATGAAAGATTTCTTCATGAGGTCAAAGCTGGGATCAACCTTTGTTTCATGGATGTGAATTTCACACACAATTGTCTTTTGTTGCTAGGTTGTTAACTATCAAGGCAGATTACAACTTGTCAGAGGCAGCATTCAATGAGATAGTAAGCTTAATTAAAGAGGTGTTGCCTGAAGATAACACCTTACTAGATGATTACTATCATTGCAGAAAAATTGTTACTAATTTGGGTTTACCAATACAGAATATTGATGCTTGCAAAAATGGTTGCATGTTATATTGGAAAGATGATGTTATGTGTGTATCTTGAAAATTTTGTAATAAGCTAAGGTACAAAGTTAGAAGGCGAGGTTTGGATTCTAAAAATGCAAAATGCAAGCAAGTAGCACAAGCCATATTTTGTTATTTGCCACTAACACTAAGATTGCAAAGGTTGTATGCATCTAAGGCTACAACGCCACACATGACTTGGCACGCTACTCACCAGGTAGATGAAGGGATAATCTGCCATCCATCTGATGCTGAGGCCTGGAAACTTTTTGACAAAACTTATCCTGATTTTACTGGAGAACCGCGCAATGATCGGTTAGGTTTGTGTGCCGATGGTTTTGCACCGTATGGAGAATTTGGTAAGGCATATTCGTGCTGGCCTATCATTATTACTCCTTACAAACTTCCTCCAGGTATATGCATGAAAAGCCCTTACATGTTCTTATCATTAATATTTCCTTGGCCTAAAAACCTAAAGAAGAACATTGATATTTATTTGCAACCTTTGATTGAAGAGTTGAAGAATTTGTGGTTTGCTGGTTATAGAACTTATGATATGTCTAAGGGTGAATATTTTACAATGAAGGCTGCTCTCATGTGGACGGTTAACGATTTCCCTACATACGGAATGTTATCTGGATGGAGCACTACTGGGGTGTTAGGATGCCCAATTTGCAAAGAAAACTCCAATACATTTCATTTATAGTATGGTAGAAAGGTAAGTTATTTTGATTGTCATAGACGTTTCTTATCTGGTAAACATCCATATAGAGAAGATAGAAGATCTTTCCTTCGAGATAAGAAAGAATATAGTGGTCCACTACCAAGGTTGTCTAGTGAGGAAACTTGGAGACATGTTAGATGTTTTCATTCAGCAATGGATGATCCACTTGGCAAGCTAACTGATTATGGAATCTCTCACAAATGGACAAAAAGGAGTATTTTTTGGGAGCTACCGTACTAGAAAACTAACTTGATCCAACACAATCTTGATGTGATGCATATAGAGAAGAATGTTTTTGATAATATTTTGGGTACTATTATGGATGTGAAAGGGAAATCAAGGATAATCTTAATGCAAGGAAAGATCTCTTTATTTTTTGTGATCGTGAACATGTCTCAATTCATCTGGACAACAATGTTGGTAGGAAACCTAAAGCGGTTTATACTTTAACTAGGGAGCAAAAGAAGAAGATTTGTGATTGGCTTCAAACTTTCAGATTTCCAGATGGCTATACATCAAATATAGGTAGATATGTTAACACAGATGAGTTGAAGATGACTGGCATGAAAAGTCATGACTGTCATATATTTATGCAAAGGCTTCTTCCCATTGCATTAAGAGAAATGTTACTGCCGTATGTATGAGGTCCATTGACAGGATTGAGCATTTTATTCCAGATGTTATGCTCTACATAGCAAGATATTGAGAAGCTTCAAAAATTAGAGAAAAAAGTCGCATTAATCATGTGCAACTTGGAAAAAGTTTTTCCTCCTGCTTTCTTTGATAGTATGGAGCATCTTATTGTCCACTTACCATATGAGGCTATAGTTAGAGGCCCCATCCAATATAGATGGATGTATCCTTTTAAGAGGTAATTGAAATTCTGTCACTTGATACTTTAATCTTATTGATAACAACTAAGTTGATTTATTTACTTTCTTATATTTTAGATTTCTTCAAGAATTAAAGAAGAGGTTCAAGAATAAAGCAAAAGTAGAGGGTTCAATTTGTCAAGCATACATTGCACAGGAAATAAACATATTTTCTAAGCATTACTTTGATTCTCATGTCTCTTACAAGAAAAGGAGACCTCGACGGAATGATGAGGGATTTAACAATGATGCTTTGCATGACCATTCGATATTTACTTATTCAGGTTGAGTTCAAGGCCATTCAAAGACTAGGTTCTTATTTGAAGATGAGTGGCGTATGGCGCACACATGTGTATTACAGAATAGTCCAAAAGCCCAATTATTTTTTGAGTATGTTGCAATTCTCTTTGATTTTTATATATGTTAGAGCTATTAATTGATGAATTAATTATTTATCTTATCATGGCAAATGTAGGATATTTGTGAATTATCTACAATGTTACACTGTCGAGGCCATTGATCAAGCTATTGATGTGCATTTTGCTAAATGGTTTAGAGAATATGTATATATATATTTTCAAGTTTAGTTCAATTTTATGGTATATATATATGATATATAATGGAATATAACATTTTATTCATTGATGTTCCTTTGTTAGGTGGCTACAGAAGTTAATGGTGTCACTGATGATCTACTGCGTACCCTTGGTTGGGGCCCATCATAAAGAGCAACTTTGGCCAGGATACTTCATTAATGGTTATAATTTTCAAACCGTTCATTATAATAAGAACAAGGCTACCATGAACAGCGATGTCTGTGTGCAAGGTTCAAATACTGAGGGTACGTGTACTGAATTTTATGGTTTACTCCAAGATGTTGAGCAATTGGAGTATCATAGAGAAGGTCAAAAAATATGTTGTCCTTTTTTATTGTCAATGGTTTGACCCCATTAAGGGCATGAAAGTCGACCCAAGATATAAATTGGTTGATGTTAATTGCAAAAGATTTTATAAAAATTTTGATCCATTTGTATTAGCACAACATGTGGGGCAAGTTTACTACACTGAGTATCCATCTACAAAAAAGGACAAAGCTGATTGGTTGGTTGTGTGCAAGATAAAAGCAAGGAGAATGGTAGAGGCAAAGTGGCATGAGAAAAGCGACACTGCATTCTAAATTGAGGAAATTAGACAAACACCCGTTGTCACAACTTCAGAATATATTCCATCCTTATTTGACCCACAAGGTATCCACCTGGTTGTGGATTTAGATGAAATAATGGAGCCCATCCCAGAAGTAGAAAGTGATGAAGAAAATAAAGAACAATCCAAGGAAGATCAACTGTCTGAGGATGATGATGATGATATATATATATTTTAGTTGATTCATGTAACTAATAGCTCATGTAACTAATAGCTAATATATATATTTTAGTTGATTTTAGACATAAAATTTGATTATAAAAATTAAAAAAATGAATTAATATAAACAATTAATTAATAATAAAATGAATAAATAAAAGATAATAATTATATTAAATAAATAAAATTCATACGAGAAGTAAAAATAATACCCTACAATTTAATGAAAAATTTTTCATAGCAAAAGTGAACAAAGAATAAATTGTTTGGGTGTTAAAAGAATTACTTTCCAATTTGATTTAGTAATGGACCATGTTAATTCAAAAGAGGAAAAGTCACAAGCGTGACTCTTTATAGTCACGCCTGTGACAAATAAAAACAAAAAGAATTTCATTTTAATTTAATGACTTGGAGAGGAAAAAAAGTCACGGGCGTGACTTTCATCTCTCACGCCCGTGAGAGGAAGCAAAATAGAGGCATCGCGATCGTGCTTGTGTACGATCGCGACCTATAATGAACAGTAACAAGAAAATGAGGGGAGTCGCAATCGTGCTGTATCATGATCGCGACTTTTAAGAAATTCTGAGACTGTCACAATTGTGCTGCATCACAATCGTGACTTTTAAGAAATTCTGGGACTGTCGTGATCATGTTGTATCACGATTGTGACTTTTAAGAAATTTTGGGACTGTCGCAATTGTGCTGTATCACGATCGCGACTTTTAAGAAATTCTGGGACTGTCGCGATCGTGCTTCGTCGCGACCGCGACTTCCCAATTGAATACTCTTACTTCCAAACCACATAACTTTTAATCCAGAAGTCTAAAATTTTCAACCTTTATATTGTTGAAAAGATAAGAAAGAGATCTACAACTTTCATGAAGAAAATTTTGTCTAATTCAACCTTTATCGATATAGTTTAATCGTTTAAGTAAAGATTACCATTTCAGTTAAAAATTTGTACACCAATACTTCTATTTTATAAAGACCATAACTTTTGTGTTTGATGTCCAAAAATTTCAATCTTTATACCATTAGAAAGCTAAAAGATTAATCTACAACTTTTATGAAGACTACTTAACCTAATTCTACCTATATCAATGCAGTTGATTCCTTAAAATTTCAGATCACATTTTATCTTATTCTCTGTTTTCCATTCATCTGTTCACTTACATTTCCAATACAAATTCCAAAGGACCCGAACCAACATTCAATTCCCTACGTACCAAAACTCCTTTGATAAACAATTTACTTTAAATAAGTCCATCCAGAGATCTCACAACTTTCAACACAGAGCCAACTTAACAGAAGAAAAAGAATCTGCATATATATATTTGTACATACATACATCAAAGAAATGTTTTGCTCTTTCACCGACAACTTTCACTTTCAATTTGCAACAACAAAGTTGATACACATCTTCATGTTTCATATCAAAATGCCATATCAGTATCATGGTTACAAAATACATACAGAAATGTTTATGCTGATATGCTTCTAAGTCACCAAAAATGATCCTCACTAGTTAGTTAATTGATTAATTTATAAGAATATAATTAAGACATATATCAATATATTATTAATTATTAATTAATAGGTAAGTTCACCCGTAATACATATTTTTTTAATCTGTAATTAAATATATTTCATGAATTGATTAAATAAGATCTAATTATTATATAATATAGAATGAAAAAAATAGTCACTTTATACTTATTTAAGTAATCAATCTATTAATTATAATCTAATTAGTAAATTAATTATATTTAAATAACACTTAATTAAAAATGACAAAAAAATATATGGGCTAAGTAGTATTTGAACCTTTTGGTGATAATTTTCAAAATTCGCTGGTGATGTTTTTTGAAATGGTTCCTAAAACTCTTTGGCGACGCCAAAACAAAAACGAGAAAGTTTATAGGAGGGAAACAAATACGAAAACACTATATCTCATCCTCTGCTCGTAAATCCCCTTCTTGTTATCTCTATTGTGTTTTCATTTTATATTTTGTTTTTTATTTTGTTTTGGGTTATCTCTATCCATCTTCCAAAGAGTCTCTGTTCTACTGTTCAGAGCGAATCTCTTGGGGTTAGTTTCTATCACCATACTAGGAGTTAGATTTCTCTTTGCAAACAAGTTGTATACTACCATCGATTTTTATGTTTCATCAATGCATGAACCTTGCTTTGCCTCTATCGTTTGCTAATTAGAACATCGTTCATCTATATTGTTCTTTAATTGAAACATTTGAATATACTGTATTGAAAAGAGTCGTCTTTATTCTCTAGCAGTAACCATGTTTAGAGATATCTTCAAGCCTGCTAGCTATGGTATTCTTAATGTGATACTAACTGGAAATTGTGTACGCTGATAAACAAATGGGTTATAACCTTTATTTTCTATTGTAACTTATCCTCTTTTGTTCCTAAAATATGATTTTTTTGTGGGTAATGCAACAAGATTATAAATTGAGTTCTTATTATTTAAATTCTATTTCAGTATGCTTTCTCTTTGAGTAGGTAATTGTATGTATATTGAATTTCAAAACTCTAGACATGATCACAAAACACAAAACCTCTCCGCATTTGATTTTGCTTGCTACTTATACTGTTGCTGCTTTGTTTTTGTTCCCAAGGAATTTCTCTATAGCTGGTTCAAAGTGCTGCAACATTAGAGCCTTTCAAGCGAGCTAGCTATTCTCAACACTTCCTCTCAATATTTATGGGACGTGTACCTATCAACACTCAACTCTCAAAAGGTAAGTTTTGTTTCTTATCCAACTGAAAATTGGCTGGAAGTTGGTTATCATATTTTATTTTGATGTTCATTTTCATTTGTCTTCTTTTTATGAATTTCCATTCCCAGATTCTGCAAATTTTTCTTTGCTAAGTTTGGTTCAAAATTTTGTTATAATATATCACAATAAATAAATGAAGAAGACAAATTAAAAAGGGAAACACACATATAACAATTGGAATTACATGAATGTTCTAAGAAAATTAGCAAACCGTAACATTTTTTCTCTTTTTTTTCCCAATGCTTTGGGGGTGATTTAGTTTTTTTTATTAATGCAAATGTGTGCATGCTTCCTGATATTGTCTTGCCCTCTAGTTTCTATTACTGAATGTTTTTAAATGGAACTCTGCCCAATCCTCTTTCCTCCCTCCAACCTGTCATGTTGTTTATTTCCTTTGGATTTCTGTTTCAGTTGTTTTCCACCTAAGGTATACATTTGTTGAAGGTCCAAACGGTTTTCACAGTTGCTCTTCACCAATGAAGAACAAGGTAAAATCCTAAACTAGATACTGTATAACCTGGATGTAAAATTCTACACTCTTATATTTACCCCACATTTTACGGTATTTTCATTTTTGGTTGTTTATGCTGGTGCTCAACTTCAGAAACGGTTTTCAATTCTTGTAAGAATTTTAGTTACTCCTGACTACTTTTCAACTATGTTTGTTAATTTGTTGTTCTCAAAGATAACTTGTTAGTTATTATTAAAAATCCTTATTACTACTACTACTACAATTACTTCAAAATCCCCAATTCTAACGTGTATTTAATATTGGCTTATTTTAATAGATTAAATCAAAGCGTCTGTCTGCCTTATCTAATTCTAGTTTTAGGAATTCTAAGAAACAATTTAAATCCCCATCCAACTCAAGAATAAGTGGCACCTCAGTATCAGATATGCCTCCAACCCTTCATCCATCCATTCAGACTCAGCCACCAACTGCCCAAGTTGCGAAAACTGCTACATCTACACCACACCATACCCTTACAGTGCCAACTACTATATTTACACCACATCCTGCCCCTACAGCCCTTGGTACATCCTCCGCACCACTTGCTGCCCTTACACTCCCGCCTACTCCCTTTGTACCACCTACAACCCCTGCTGTCTAGACTGGTCAACAACCACAATCTTCAAGACCATCGACAAGCAATGCTGATCCAACACTTACTTCAGATGCTATTGAGATCAGCCCAGAAGATTTTAAGAAGTAAGCCTCAATTTCCTTTTTAGTTAGTTAATTGGAGTTTTTTTTGTCAAATTTAACTGACCATTTCTTCAATTTGTAGTGACAAGAAGGCTAAAGAGAAAGTTACGGAGGTGATTCAAGGGTACTATATGGGGCCATGGATCAATTGGAAGAAAGTACCAAAAGATGTTCAAAATAAGATGTTTGATGCTTTTAAGGTAAATGTTACAAATGTTTTGATTTAAAATACCTTTGTTTAGTGTTTGGCTTCTATACTATTATTTACATTTAAGTCTAAATTATTTTATCATGATGCTTTTTATTTTTCTTCTATTTATATAGGCCAATTACAAATGGGATCCATTGCATGGGAAGGAAATGCATGTCTTGTTTGGAAATGTTGCTAGTTCATATTTGAAGAAAGCACTTTTTGCTGCTCGTGAATCGAATACTAGGCCCTTTTGGGTTCGAGATATCGATTGGGAAGAGATGCTGAAAAACTGGGCATCGGATGATTTCAAGCAAAAACGTGAGCGAGCAAAAAGAAATAGGAAATCTGATGGAATCAATTCAGCTGGTGTATATCGTGGTGGCTTAATCTTAAGTTGGGAGCATAAAGAGAGGATGGTAATTCACTAACAAGCAATTTAAATTTATGCATATTATAATTCTTTTTGTTTCAGCCATAAAGTTAATTATACTTCTATTTGTTTCTTTTACTTCTTTTTTTCATTCAGATTAAGGAGTTGGGAAGGGTTCCAAGTCAATTTGAAATTTTCATACGCACTCATGGTGACAAGGAAGGAAACATGC
>JANIIA010043288.1:0-12464 GCA_027478495.1 Erythroxylum alaternifolium
TGCCTCACTTCCCTCCAAAATCCACCATGCTTTTGGTAGTCCAAATTGCCTATTTGAACTTCTCAAATTAGGTACGGGAGGAGGCTCATCATGATCTTGCCTTATAGCCTGATCATGTGGTTCTTGAACTCCCTCAACTCCCTCTTGAACTTGTTCGTCAAGAACTTCTTGTTGTTCATTAAAAGGTAGGGATGCAAGAGGCACTTGAATAGCCTCTTGGTCAGGAACTTCCACCATGGAAGGTGTAGTCAATGGTGCTTCCAAAACACTAGATTGATCTTGCACAAAGGTCTCAACCAGCACATCTAAATCCCAACATTCACCAAATTTAAGGAACTCATCCTCAATAAAGTTTGCATTTCTTAATTCAAAGACATTTCCAATCTTATGACTTACGTCCAAGAACACATACCCCTTAGAATGCTCAAAATAACTAAATAAGGCACATTTCCTCCTTTTAGGGCCTAATTTCCAAAAGAGGGTGATCTGTAGCAAGTATATAAGCTGCACATCCTCAAGGATGTAGATAGCTTAAGTTAGGGGTTTTCTTTGACCATAACTCATATGGAGTAGAATCAATAGACTTATAGGGCACTCTATTCAAAATATGTGTTGCACTAAGCAATGCATCGCCCTAATAGGCAATATCCAAGCTGTCCTTAGCCATCATGGATTGCATCATATCCATAAGAGTTCTATTCTTCGTTTCGGTTACTCCATTTTGTTGTGGAGTCCAAGGAAGTGTGAGTTGCCTCACAATGCCCTTTTGGACACAAAATTCCTTAAAATCATTTGACATGTCCTCGCCACCACGATCAGTCCTCACTAACTTGATCTTCTTACACAATTGATTCTTCATTAAGTGTACGTATGTTTCAAAGCACCTCAATGCTTCACACTTGTGCTTTAGTAAGAACATATAGGTAAATTGAGTACAATCGTCAATGAATGTGATAAGGTATCTAAACCCAATTCTAAATACAATTCTCATTGGTCCACAAAGATTGGAGTGAACTAATTGTAAAGCTTCTTGACTTCTAGTTGCCTTTCCAAAAGGCTTTCTTGTGACCTTGCCAACAAGACATGATGGGTAACTTGGTATAGAGACCTTAGACAATGATCCAAGTAAGCCACATGTGGCCAACTTAGTTATACTTTCTTGTCCAATATGTCCCACATGCTCATACCAAGTCATCTTAATAGTAACCTCAATTACATAGCAAGTAGAAGTAGCAACACTCGTGTTTAATTCAAACAACCTGTTGTTTACTAGGGGTGGCAATTCCGACCTGGCCTGGCCTATTTTTGACCAGACCATGAGGCCTGTGGCCTGCCCATTTTTTCTGAAACGACGTCGTTTTGTCCAAAATACCATTATTTTGAATTTTTCTTTTAAAAATAAATGGGCCGACCTGCCCGTGACTCGACGGGCCATAGCCCGAGCCACAGACTGGTCAGCTTATAGGTAAGTCGGGCCATGAGCTGGCTCATCTCGATGCGTGGGATCCACCATGGGAGTCGGGCCTAGCCTGACCCCGTTTGGCCCATTGACATGTCTATTGTTTACTAAATAAGAACACACCACTTCATTATCTTTAATAATATCCACAACTTTATTAAAGAAATTCAAGCAACATCTGAACTTTAACAAGGAATATAAAGAAACCAAGTTTCTAGAAATCTTAGGTACATATACAACATCAATAAACAAAAAATGTCCATTGCTCAGAGGAACTCTACAAGTTCCTATCCCTTCTAGTTCAAGGATTGCATTGTTCCCCACATAAACATCCTTTGCTCCCCTTGATAACTTCCTAAAGGCCATGAACCAAGACTTTTCTTTGGCTATGTGATCCATTGCTCCCGAATGTATAATCTACAAAGAATCAGATTCAGTTAAGTATGTGCATGACATAACATGCATAAATGAAGTAGAAAAGGGATCATATACCTTAGGAGTTGCTTTGTACTCATTTGCAAAGTGTCCCTTATTGCCACAACTGAAGTACTTCAACTTGGTTTTGTTGCGCTTCTTCTTGAACTTTTTCAAGGTGGCGCTGTTCCCATTATCTTGACCATCCTTCCTTTTTTTCTTCCCTTTGAACTTGTTCTTATGGGAAAAGGAAGTTCTAGCAACATATGCCTTTGAATGGTTCTTGATGGCCATCACCTCTGTCTCTAACAGAATGTGCCTTGCAATGTCATCAAATGACTTGATTCGAGAGTTGTGGCGTAAATTGACCTTCATCAATTGCCACTCCTCATTAGGCAATGAGTAGATTATTGCTTGAACTTGTTGCTCATTAGTAAGCACATGATTAGTGGATTTGAGTTGATGAATCATGTGTGACATCCCACGTAAGTGGGCACTCATGGTGTGATCAGCCCTCTTACTATAATTCTCAAACTTGAGAATCATAGTTTTTTGTTTCTTCAAAGAAACATCTTCATACTTAGTCTTGGCCGAATCCCATATGGCTTTGGCCTACTCAAGCATAGAAAAATCCACTATGAGTTCATCAACCATGGTACTCAAGAGAGTAACACGGCCACAAAATCTTTCTTTTTATATGCATCATAGCATTAGAGTTTCCACCTATTGCTGGTGGCTTGACGGAATGGAAGAGCACATCAAGTGTATCTTGCTCAGTTAAGATGAATTGAACCCTTTGTTGTCAAATGGAGTAATTATCTCCATCAAGCTAGAGGTCCTTATTTAATTCAAAAACAATATTCTTACATGCCATCTACATTGATGGAATTATCACGTGTAAGTACATTGCTACCACAACAAGACTTAATCAAGCAAAATGCATGAGAAACAACTATTTCATGCTAAAACATAGCAAAAAAATGCATATAACATTCAATTAGAAATATCTCAATATGCTTTCATTGTTTCAAAAAACATGCTCTCAATAAAGCCTTCAATTTATCATGGCAATTATCACACATAGAACATATAGCAACAAATATGTTCACATGCCATTATCATGATTGCACTAAAAAATATATACGAACATATTAGTATGTCAATTTTATGATCATAAAATCATTTCAAATCATGCTTTCAACGTAAATCTCTGATACCATTTATTGATTTTAGATCATAACTCAAACAAGAAATCTCATAATTTCATAAGCATACAAGATCCTACACATGTCACTAAGAAGGGTAGGATGATATACTAACTTGAAACGTAGCCGAATAACTCCTTATATGCTTGATGTTTCGCCTCACTTGTGGAGATCCACTATGGTTTCTCCTTCTTCTCCAACTTGTTGCGGTTGGAATGGATGGAGTATACCGATCTCGTCACAACGCATTAAGGTCAGAAGAGTTACTAACTTGTGAAAGTAGCAATCCTTATGGCTCACCCACAATGCTCTTAATAAGCTTAACAAATATTTTATGGGAGAGTGCTTCAACACATGAAGACTTAGAAGAAGGGAGTGTTTTTGGCTTAAAGATGAGGAGAATAGTGTAGTATTTGGACATAGGAAAAAAATCCCTCAAAGGAACTATGAAATTTCCTTTTATAGGCCACCAAAAGATGCCTTTGAAGAGTCATGACTCTTCTAAGAGTTATGTCTCTTGGCAAAACATCATGACTCTTGACCAAGGGACAAATTCTTTGGAAAAGAGTCATGTATCTTCAATTAAAGTCGTGATGGTACACTTATGACATTCATTATTGTATATGAACCCCTTTTTGGCTGAATGGTCACAACCATTGTCCAAAACAACACATCCTTTCATCCAAAGTACATATACCTTGGTGAAAGGGTGTCATCTATGTTCATTATAAGGCAAGGTACATGATGAATCGTCCCCATTGGCCGAATTCAACCTCTTGGCCGAATTCATGTATCCATGTGGAGACAATGAAGTTGCACTCTAAGTGCATGCATAGGAAGATGCACTATGGCATGCTACAGCTCATGGTACACCCTAGTTTCCATTGTGCACTCAAGCACACTAGATTCCTTCATCTAGCACCATTAATTTTGCCCATTAAGCTTTAGGTTTCAACTCCAACTCATGCTCCTTAATTAACTCTTTTAGCTTAACTAGTGTGAAAGCGTTTATGGCTAGCTTCAATTACCAAAAATCAAAGATGAGCTAGGGTAATTTCAATTGAGTCCAATTGAGCTTATCCCCAGCTTTCTAGCTATTAACTAGTTTTAATGAGCTCCCACGAGCTCACCTTAAGCTAGCTTTAGATACTTGAGTTAAGGGAATGTCATGTCAAGCCACTTATAGCTTACATGAGCTTCATTAAGTTCCCTTGAGCTGAGGTTTAGCTCGTTACATGAAACCCAAGCACTTTCAAATATATCTTGGTGCGTCAAATGGGATTTGTAGCAATTAAGCTATAAAATTCCAACACTTGATGTGTTTGCTAGTCTTTTAAGGAAAATATTGAAGAATGAAGGAGATTCATAGGAGACTCGAACTAAAACAAAGCGCTACCATTATGTCCAATGAGTTACGATCATGGCAGAAAGCCAAAAAGAGGGCCACAATCGTGACAGAAAGCTAAACAGGGGGCCACGACCATAGAGACTTAAGTTTTCAAGGGGCCTTTTAGACCTTTCAGACCCCGAAAAAGCCCTAGGTCTGCTCAAAATAGAAATAATATAAATAGGAAAAAGATGTAACCCTAAAGGAGAGCCTCCAATATGTCAATTTGGGAAACACACCAAGAGGAGAGAAGAAGAAGAGAGAAAGAGGAAGAGTGGAGAAAGAAGTAAGTCTTCACGGCTGCTACTTTCCCAAGGCATCCCGATCCCCTTTCCACAAGTATTTCTTTCATCTTTGTTTTCATTTTCTTGATTGTTAAGATGATAGAAATATGTTTATGGATTTAGGTTTGATTAAGATATTTTAACTTTCGTTTGTGATTTTACCTTGAGTTGATGTTAACCTAGTTATTTTTGTGTTATTTTGATTGGGTGTTGTCATTGATTATTGTATCTTCATGTTCCGGTAATAAATCGAGAGCGTGAGTCAAATGCAAAATAATTAGGTTAAGTTAATGAGAGTTAGGTGACCTAATAGGCCACACAATTAATCTTATTGGTTATTGTACAAAGAGAGATCCCACTGTGAGACCTAATAGTTTGTTAGAGAGCTTAATAACTGATTAGGTTATGGACTGATAGTTAATCGAGAGATAACAATTTTGGTGACTCGACCTGATTAGGTTTTATTAATTAGGGCTTAGTGATTATAACTTGAGAGAGAGTAATCCACCCTACGATAGTCTAGAACCAACATCCCAATAACACAAAAGTGATTAAGTTAGAATTGATAATAGGATAAATCCATCTCTTATATTTTGGTAAATTCGCTTGTGTGATTTCCCATTATTGAATTGTTAGTGCTCAATATTTGGTTTCGTTGAGCTAATTATGCAAATTAATATCTGGACAATAATCAGTGTTTAATTTCCTGTCCTATTGTATTTTCATTTTATTAATTTTTTAACCTTAGAAACTAAGGATTAGATTAGTCCATAACTCCTTGTGGGATCGATCCTTCACATACTGTAAATTGCAAAACTTGCCTATCATCTAACATTTATGTAGACTAAAGAAAACCCTAATCAATTTTCTAGCAATGATTTATTCCTAAAAGTAAGAACTCCCTAAGATTTATGAAAGCCTTTTCAAAACTGATTCATAAAGTCAAATATAAAGAGTGGTCTTTTAGGAATAACATAGTCTTCTAATTCGTCCAGATAAATAACTACTTATGCCTATTTAATGTGCGAATTAAGATGACAGGGTTGATTGATTTCTCCAAGTCGAAATCAGCTTCTATCATAATCAGTCCATTAAGAGCTTCCTTCGTCTTTTTAGATTTAGCTAAAGTTATTAGACCTCCACTAATGTGTAATGGATCATTAAAATATGTTGAACTAAATTGCATCATCCTTTGCATATTCGTAGCTGGGTTTCCATCACTAAGGCATTACCAAGATTAATTACTTATCTTCATGTACAAGAAGTTGGACAAAACTTAGTATGGCAAACAAAGCTTGGAATCCAAGATAAAAGGTTGATCATCACGTATGGGTTTGAAGGAAGCCCAATCTGCATAATTAAGATGCAAGAAGCAAGTGGGCTAGTTATGTTGATTTAATTAAGCCCAAATTTACCTTTTTTGTGAATAAGGCCTTATTCAAACTGGTTCCTTAATAATTTCGAGCATATCTAGATAAATCATATTGCTTCCTTAATTTATGAGGTATCCAAATTCAAGAATGATTTTTATCCTAAAATTAAGGATTTTCTTTCTTATTTAGGTCTTTCCTATTTAGGTACGAATCAGAATTGGTAAGAAAAATCCTTTCCTTATAGGATTAGGATATCATGTTGCCTATTTAAAAGGTCATCTAATGTATTATAGGATTATGATTATTTTCAATAAAATTTGAGGTATTTTCCAGCAAGCTTTGCTTTTTTTGTGTTCTTAGTAGACTACAAAATTGACTTATCAATGGAGTAATCAACCTTTGTGACATCTTAAGATTGGAGTTTTAAGTACTTAGTTTCCTTAAGGTTCTAATCATATCATTCAACTTGTTTTTTAAAATTCTGGGCATACATAACAAATGGATCAAGAGTTCTTAGAGTAGGCGGCCTAGTGGGTTCATATCATTTAGTATCAGAGCCTTATATAGAAATCAGGTTTTATCTTTTTTTGGTGTTTGTTTCCTTTGTCCTTTGTTGGAGTCCTTGTTGATTTACAATTTTAGTTCATTCTTTTATCTAAGATCTGTTTCGGATTCATTGCAATTTTTTTGTTGTTATTTTTTTAAAGTTTCAGTTCCAACTCTTGAAGAGGCAAGAAGGTCGTTTCCAAAAGGGATAACAATTTGGGCAACATAAAGATGAAGATTTTAGCCTTTCAAGGAAAGAATGATCCCGACTCTATCCAGAGTAAGAAAGAAAGGTTGAGCATGTATTTGACTGCCCTAACTTCTCCGAGAAGAAGAAAGTGAAACTTGCTAAATTAATAAATTATGCAAGTATTTCGTGGGACTAATTAGTTATTAATAAAAATAGGAATGGTGATAGACCAATTTAGTCATGGGAAGAAATGAAGATGGTAATGGGCAAGAGATTTATACTGAGCCATTACTATGCAGATTTGCATAGAAAGTTGCAAGGGATGGTTCAAGGGTCCAAAAGTGTAGAAGGCTACTACAAAGAGATGGAGGTGGCCATGATTAGAGCAAACATAAAAGAGGGCTAAGAGACAAAGACACCAACTTAGCTTTGAAATCAAAAGGTGATGTAAAGCCAAAGGATTTGGTTGCTACTTCTAAAGGTAAATCCAAAACTAAATCTTCTTCTAAATCTCGTGATATTAAGTGCTTTAGGTGTCAAGGGCTTGGACATATTGCTTCTAAATGTCCAAACAAAAGGGCTACGTTCGTGTTGAAAAGTGATGATGTAGAAAGTGTTAGTTTAAGTGATAATGAAATGCCACCATTAAAGGAATGTTCTAATGTTGATGTTGAAGGTGTACACTAAATATTCAGTCCAAGGATGAAAATGAAGGAGAGCAACATGAGTACATTTTCCATACTTGATGACACATTAAAAATAAGGTTTGAAGCATGATTACTGATAGTGATAGTTGTACTAATGTTACTAGTACTTTGTTAGTAGATAAGTTGAATTTGGATACCTTCAAGCATCCTAAACTACATAAGTTGCAATGGTTGAAAGAATGTGAAGAAATTAAGGTGGCCAAGAACATTTTAGTGTCTTTTTCTATCAGCAAATATAGAGATGAAGTTCTTTGTGATGTGGCACCAATGCATGCTAGACACTTTTTATTAGGTCATCTATGGCAATTTGATAAGAAGGTTAGACATGATGGGTACACGTAATGTTACTCTTTTGTACTTAGTAACGAACAATTGTAATAACCCCTCTTAAACCTTTGCAAGCTTATGAGGATCAGATTAGGATAGCAAGTGAGTATAAAATGAAAGAAAATCATATTAGTGAGCAAGAGGAAAATAAAAAGAAAGAAATTAGTAAATTAGAGAAAAGAATGAGAGTGAGGTCTAGAGGAAAAATCAAGAGAGAGATATTCAAGAAATAGAGAAAAGAAAGAATTAAATGTAATTGCTGGAAAAAGTGAGGTTAAGAGTGCTATGTTCATAAGGTAGCCACTTCTTGTACTTGTGTACAAGGATGTTTATTTTTCAACAAATGACCTTAACCCACTTTGCCTAGTGTGGTTATTTCTTTGTTACAGGAGTTTGAGGACTTTTTTTCTCAAAGAGATATCACATGGACTAGCCCCCTTTAAGAGGCATTGACCATCAAATAGATTTCATACCGAGGGCTACTATTCCTAACCAACCTACTTATAGAGCCAATCCTGAGGAAACAAAGGAGATAAAATGACAAGTTAACGACCTAGTGCAAAAGGAATTTGTGTGAGAGAGTCTTAGCTTGTGCTCAGTTCCCGTAATCTTAGTCCCAATAAAAGATGGAACATGGAGCATGTATGTAAATAATCCTATCCTCCAATTAGATGATATGGTTCATGAATTGCATGGCTCATGTTTGTTTTCTAAGACCTCAATTAGATGAATTACATAGGTTATGTTTGTTTTCTAAGATTGGTTTAAAGAATGGCTACTATCAAATTCACATGAAATAAGGAAATGAATGGAAAACAGCTTTTAAAACTAAATATAGATTGTACGAGTGGTAGTAATGCCCTATGGTTTAAATAATGCACCTAGTACTTTCATGAGGCTTATGAGCTATGTCTTGCATGCTTTCATTGGAAAATTGGTGTAATTTACTTTGATCATATTTTAGTTTACAATAAGAATTTAAATGATCATCTGGAACACTTGCATTCTATTTTTAGTGTTTAAAGAGAGAACCAATTGCATGATAATCTTAAAAAGTATACATTTTGCATGGAATCTAATGTGTTTCTTGGATTTGTTGTTAGTATGCAGGGTGTTAGTGTTGATGAAGAAAAGGTAAAGTTGATAAGGGACTGATCTACACCTAAGAATGCAAATGAGGTAAGAAGTTTTTATGGCCTAGCAAGTTTCTATTGAAGGTTTGTTAAAGACTTTAGTTTCATTGCTGCAACTTTGAATGAACTTGTTAAAAAGAACTTTGTCTTTAAGTCAGATGAACTTGTTAAAAAGGGGGTTAGAGGAATGTTGGTCAATGGAAAAAACCCTAAGAGAACTTCTCTCTTAAAACCCCAGCCTTGGAACACCATAAAGGAAGACCACGCCTTTGACAAATCAAGTATTCTCAAAGAATACAAAGAAAGCAAAAATGCTCTAAATAATACTCAATATTATTTCTAAGTCAATCTCTCTTAAAAGTACATATAGGGTGCCTATTTATAGGAAAAACTTTCTAAATTAATATCCTAAGCCATAAACTAAATAAAAGGAAACAAATCAGCCCTTAAAATAAAAGGAAACAAAATAAATTTAGAAAGGATTTAATTAGATGACCTTATTTTAAGGAAAACAAAAAGAAAACTAATGAAAACATGATCTGAACATATTGGGACCTTATGGAGGACGTTCTTCTCTTTATTTTTAAGGGGCACATGGCTGTCATATGATATTTTACGTGAGTTCTTCCAATTGGACTCAATGTGGGCCTGTGGACACTTCATGTTCAGCTTTGAGGAGTAAGACAATGCCTCTTGGACCTTTACGAGATGCAGTCTAACTCAACAACACGGGCTCTATCTCTTGAAGGTCTTCGATCAAATAATTCAATACTTGCTTCGACGCTAGCTCTTGTCATTGGGCCTCCAACATCTTGTAATGGATCTTTAGGAACATTAGACTTGAATGTTGGGCCTTTGATATGGGAATTTCGTTCAACCCTTGCCTTGCACATTCAGACTACAAATTTGTTCCAATTTTAGCTCCTAAGACTCCTTTTGCAAGCTCATGTCCATGCAAGTCATATCCTAGGCTTCCTTGAGGCGGATCACACCATATATGCTTCTCTTCTTGTCTTTCACATACCCATGTTTCTCCATCATCTTGAGCTTTCTATAATGCCCTAGAATGTTCAAACGGAGTTCATTTGACCTCTCAACAGACAGGCTTTTTGTGGAGTCTAGAACCTGCCTATAGATTACTCTCCCTTGCTTAGAATGAGTTTTGGGTTTAGTCACGTATTTTAGGCTTTGTTTCGAGTTATTTCTTTCCTTAGCTATATAAGACAACTAATTAGCGTTTCCTTGTGTGATAAGAACTTCTAGAAGGATAATTAGGGTTTTCAAGCCACCTATATATTCATCCTTTGTAGCAAAACAAATCAGATTATGATTTTTGAATAAAACAGTGAGTTTCTTCACTTTGTTGGTTCTTCTCTGAACTGGAACTTATCATATACCCTTATGGCTCTCATCGACTTATCATCCAATTCTTGGGATTGTTCGTGCGGAGTCAAATTCTTTATACTTCTGGTTCGTGCTTCCATATAAGCATTGGGTCAAGGTCCTATCCTTTTTGTTTGAAACCAATTTAACTTTCTTGGTTCCAATTTTCTTTTTTTGATTGTGGGTTCCTTACAGCTATTAACGGAGTTCACATAATGAGGCATTACTTTTGACTTAGTTTGTTTACATGTTATGCATTTATCACATACAAATTGCACATCATGTTTCATGTTGGGCAAATAAAAATGCTCATGTAATATATCTAAGGTCTTTTTAATGCCAAAATGCCCTCCTAACCTACCTCTATGGGTCTCTTGAACAAGCAATTCAAGCATAGAATATTAAGGCACACAAAGTTTATCTTTCTTGAACAAAAACTCATTATGCCAATAAAAATAAACATATGCACAGTTATAACATGCAAGCCATGCTTGTCCAAAATCAACATCACTATCATACAAATTCTTAAGGAACTTAGACCCAAGAAATTTAGTTTGTAAAGAAGTTAATAGTGCATATCTCCTAGACCATCAAGCACAACATTTTCCTTTCCTTTTAAGGAAATGTTTCAATGAACTCTAAACAATTGTCATGCCTTCTGTGCAATTTACCTTGGGATCTCAAAAACTTCAAGATTTTATGATTTAAATGAATAATGCACTCCTTCGGTCACAAGTAGTGTTGCCATATTTTTATAGTCCACATAAATCTATATAATTCCTTATTATAAGTTAGGTACTTTAAGGTTGCCTTTTTAAGCTTAAAGTAAGCAATTGGTTTGGAATCTTGTATCAAAACAACTCAAATAGCAATTATTGACAAGTCAAATTCAATCTCAAAAATTCTATCAAAGTTAGTTAAAGAAAGCAAAGATGCATTGATCAACTAATCTTGTGAAGTATTAAAGGCCTTTTCGTACACATCGATCCATCTAAACACAACATTATTTTTAACAAGTTCATTTAGAGGAGCTGTTATTGAAGTAAAATCGTTTATAAACCTCCTGTAAGAACTTGCTCAACTATGAGTACTTCATACCTCATTTGCATTGTTAGGCTTAGCCACTCTTTAATTGTCATGATCATTTCCTCATACAAAATGTGCACTTCTTCAAATTAGCATACGAGTTATATCCCCTTAAAGCAAAAAGCACTGAATGAAAATGTTTGATATGGCCATCAAAATTCTTGCAATACACTAACATGTCATCAGAGTAGACAACAACAAAATTTTTGATAAAAGTTTACAATACATTATTCATTTATCTCATGAAAGTATTTGATGTAATAGTTAAAAAAATGCAATACTAACCACTCATATAAACCATATTTTGTTTTTAAAGATGTTTTCCATTTGTGTCTCTATAATACCCATTTTTTAAATCAATCTTTGAAAACAAGCAAGAACTATGCAACTCATCAATCATATCATTTAATATAGGTATGGGATGTCTATATTTTACTGTGATTTTGTTGATAGTTTGACAATCCACACGCATGCACCATATTTCATCTTTCTTTGGTACCAAAATTGCTTGAACTGAACATCGGTTGAGACTCACCCACATGGATCCTTTCTCCACTAACTCGTCCATTTGCTTTTGAATCTCCTTGTTATCCTCGAGATTTGCTTTATAAGTTAGTCTATTTAGGATTGTTGAACATGAGATGTAGTCAATTCGATGGTTGATGTCTCATAAAGGTGGTAGTCCTTGTGTTAACTCCTCAAGGAGTAAATCAACAAAGTCCTACAATAAAGACACAAGAACATTGTGTAAAGAAGGAATATGGTCATTAAATGAAAGGTGAACATTCTTGTACCATAAGTACAAGTAATTGTTGCCTTTGCTAAATAGAAAATTTGACCTCACCGCTGCTTGCCCTCATATTTTTCTCCCTATTAGAGTCTCATAGTTTGACTTTCTTCTCTCATTGCTCACAATCTTTTCTTAAGCAGTCACGTGCTTTTCTCTCAATTTTATTCTCTTACTATCGTA
>JANIIA010043288.1:12474-30000 GCA_027478495.1 Erythroxylum alaternifolium
CATGTGCTTCCTATGATTTGGGAGGTGTTAAGATCACATGTTAGTTGTTCATCAAAAAAGGAATTATTGTTTTTGTGCCCATCATGTTGAGATTTCCTATGAAACTACCATGGATGCTCCCAAAGAAGATGACTAGCATCCACTGGAGCTGCATCACATAGAACCTCATTACTATAACTTCCAATTGGAAACACCACTAGAGCCTGTTTTGTCAACTTAACTTCCCTATGCTCATTCAACCATTGAAACTTGTATCGTTTTGGATGGTTTATAAATGTCAACTTTAATTTATCAACAAATAAAGTGCTAGCAACATTAGTACAACTCCCACTATCAATGATCATTCTGCATACCTTGCTACTCGCATGGCAATAAGTGTGGAAGATATGCTCATGTTGGTCATCCTTAGGTGCAATGTTAATAGTGAGCCTAATGATCAACAATTCTCCACTCATGGGTCACTTCAATATCCACATCACTATAATCCTCCATTGGTGACATTTTATCATCACTTAAGCTAACACTCTCTACCTCTCCATTTTCAAAAACAACCATAGCCCTTTTATTTGGACATTAAGAGGCAACATGCCCAATCCTTTGATGTCTAAAACACTTAAAATCATGTGATTTAGAGGAGGGTTTAGTTTTAATTTTACCTTTTGAAAAATAAACCGAATCTTTGGCTTTTGCATCATCCTTTGGTTTTGAGGTAGGCCTGTTATCCTTCCAGTTTGACCTCCATGAAGAGCTAGTAATTGGGATTTAGAAGTTACCATAGACTTTAATTGCCTTTCCACCTTAATGAATTAGCCTTATACAACAAATCTCCCATTTTCATGAGGGTTAGCTCCTTACATGAAACCCAAGCACTTTCAAATATATCTTGGTGCATCAAAATGGAATTTGTACCTCTTAAACTATAAATTTCCAACATAAGTTACATAGATCTAAGGTATTTTTCAAGTTTGATCTCCATAGTGGCTATCACCAAATTTGCATGTACAAGGGGATGAATGGAAGAAAATGTTTTAAACTAACTCTAGGTTGTGTGAGTAGTTAGTCATGCCTTTTGGGCTAACCAATGAACTAAGTACTTACATGCGCCTTATAAATGAGGTACTTATGTCCTTTCCTTGAAAATTTTATCGTTGTTTATCTAGATGATATTCTCATTTACTCTTAAAGTGATATATAACATTTAGAGCATTTGAGATTATTATCTAAAACTTTAACAAAATATAAGTTGTTCAGGAAGGTGCAGGTCTACATTTATGAATTCAAGTGTGGTTTTCCTTTGATATGGTGGATCAACCTAAGGTTAAAGCTACCAACTACAACTATTGTTTCTCAAGTGTGAAGTTTCCCTGGGTTGGGTCCTTTCTATCAACGATTTATTAAAAACTTTAGCACAATCATGACCCCTTATCATCGAGTGTTTGGAGAAAGGTAAGTTTGAATGGGATAGTGTTGCACAACAAGCACTTGAGTTGATCGAAGATAGATTTGCGATGCTCTAATTTCGACACTTCTAGACTTTAATGAATTATTTGACATTGAATGTGGCATAAGTAATGTGTTAATATGTGTTGTTCTTCTCCAACAAGGATGTCTCATTGCATATTTTGGTAAGAAATGAAAAAGTTCCAGATTAAATTACTCCACTTACTACAAGTTTTATGCTATTGTTCAGGCACTTGAGAATTAGAGTCATTATATCAAGTCAAGAACATTCGTAGTCTATAGTGATCATGAAGCCTTGAAGCATATTAATGAGCAACAGAGACTTAAACCAAGGCATGCAAAATGGGTTACATTCTTGCAGTAATTGACTTTCTCTTTGAAATGTAATAAGGGAAGATCTAGCATGGTTATGGGTGCACTTTTGGGATTTGAAATTTTGAAAGAATTTAATGAGAAGATCTAGACTTTTCATCTAGATATGTTATATAGTAGGGAGATCAAATAAAATTTTCCCAACACACTTTGATCACTTCACATTCTTCCGAGACTTATGGCTTCATTTAGTGTTTTTAGGTTGAGCATCATAATACCATCAGTTATCTTTATTTTAAGGCCTCCTATCGAATTTCCCAACAATGAATTTTGAGCCCATCATTGCAACCAATTTCCAAGCCTTTTGAACTCCTTTTGACAGTATAAAGAACCAGTGTGTTTGGGAGATCCCCCATTGAAATAATTTCCATTACAATCATTGGTGTAGCTAAGAAACACCTCTTGCCTCATAAGCAATGCTTCGGTTATCTTTTAGATGGCACTCTCTAATTATTGCAACTTATCAGTCACACTAAGCTCTATTATATTAAATTTGTCTTCGAGGCCTTCAAGCTATGCTTCCAAATTTTCAATCTGTATTTTTATTGGCTTTCATCCTAAGATTTGAAACCACTAATTGGCACAATCAAATAAATTTGGAGTAAAGTATAGTTTAGGTGACAATAAACTATGAGATTAGTTGGAATAAGATTACTTTCATTGACTACTTAAGAAGTGCTTAAATACAAAAAGGACTAAACTACTTGTCCTGATTCTTGGATAATATCTCTAAGAAATATGGCTACTTTTAGAAGCAATAGTTGGTTTATTCAAAAGGGATTAACAAAAAAAATTGTAACTTCTTAAAGTAATCTATTATCATGTTCCTGCAATATGGACTACATCCCATGCATTTATTTGTAATTCACTATGTTTTCTTTAATTATACATAATATTTGGAATTTGGAATTGGCACCCTTATGGATCTTCTTTTATAAATTTCTAATATAAACTGGGCGTTGTTTAATTCGAGTTACCCAAAATCTTGTATAATTGTGCTATTTAATCTTAATCACTGTCAAGTTTGGAGCCAATGGAGAACTCCCCAATGAAATAGAGAAAGCCAACAATATGAACTATCTCTATGATAAGCTTTTGCGGTGTACATTATCAACATCCAAGGATTTCCTCCTAGATCTTATTATATTTATCAAGACACTTATTTAGAATATAATAAGAGCCTCCTAGAGTAGATAGGTCATATGACATTCCCACCATTATAAACCATGAAGAGAAATCAAGATAACATCACGCCTAATATATTAATATGGAAAAAAGACTTCATAATCAATTTCCCCTTTATTATTATCCTTATTTGGAGCTGTTATTATTAGGAAGACAATAAGTGTTAGACAATTAGCACAATCCTCTTTTAAGAAGTTGACAACCTCCATAAAAATTCCCATTTTTTTACATATATTTTTTCCATGAACAATAATGTTATAAAAAGGGGAAATTTCATTTAACACAAAAACAAAAGGGGAACAAATTTTTTGGCTGTTACTTGATATGTCAGCTGATAACTTATTAGTGATGTTAAAGGAAAATGAAGAAACTATTGGAGCTTATCCAAAGTTATAAGAAACTATAAATGCTTAGATGAGTGAGATCATTGCTAGTCAGGAACTGCAAGTTTTTGTTAGAGACAATTACAAAGGGAAGGGATGGAGATGTAAATACTAAATAATTAATTTCATAGATTACTAATTTTGTTATGAGAAAAGCTTAAGGTGTGGATTCACAAATAGCATGAATTATTATAATCCACTAAATAACTATGATGAAAAATTTTCAACGAATAAAGCTTACAAGCTAGAGGATTATTGTTTCCCATGTAAGGAATTTTTTCAACTCTATTAAGAAAATATAAGATGCCTCACTTTTTTGTTGCATTTTCCATTTGCTATTGCAAGATCTCTTGTAGCTCATTCATGCTTGATTTCATTTCATCCATCCTATCATAAAGCTTAAAAACTAAGTCAGGCCGCTCTCCATCACCAACTTGTCAATTATTAAAGCCTCCACAATGACCACAACGAGGGCCACTATAGCTACGCCACTCTTATCTCTATCTCAAGTGGCACCTTGGCTAACAATTGCCTCATACTTACTAAATGCATTCTTATCATTAGATCAATAACTCTATCCACCATGATCATAACCATAACCACCCATCTTCTACCTCCATACGATCATTTCTTCCTCCATAATGACCTATGTAAGAGGGAGAGGCTTAGAAAAAAGCTTTACCTACATCTAGATGATTGTAGCTTCTGATGAAGAAACTTTCTTAGATATGATAGTATTGCAAAAATAACATTCTACAACTTAGTAACGATTGATAGCAATTGGTCCTCCACATCATTGTTTTGTAAAAACTTTAATGGATATATGGTCATCATTATTGTTTAGATACCCTTCTAATGACTTAACCTCGAAAGACGATAAATGTGTTGGTTTATTCTCTACAACTAATTGGTTAGTTTTAGATTTCATGACATAATTATTTGAAGGCATTTTTTATCTTATGCA
Organism: Erythroxylum alaternifolium; assembly: GCA_027478495.1. NCBI lineage: Eukaryota > Viridiplantae > Streptophyta > Magnoliopsida > Malpighiales > Erythroxylaceae > Erythroxylum > Erythroxylum alaternifolium. Next base: position 16,840 of record JANIIA010043288.1, read on the forward strand.
TATTTATTTAATTAACTAATAGATAAGATAAAATCCATAGAATAAATATACATTACAAACGAAAATATGATGAGATTAACATTATAAGATTTATATTGTAGTTGTGTATTATCCCTAAATTATTCCTAATTATTTTTCTTTTAAGAATGAACATCAATAGATCATAAAGACTTGCACATGTTATTTTTTCCCCTTTATGATGGAAGTATTTGATCTTATAGAATAAAGTATAAAAATACCTAAACAAACATGTGAATGCCTATTCAAGAACAAGTTCACTGATTTGAGCTGATATAAGAATTCTATTTGGATCATTACTTGTATGCTTATAGAAATTCTCATTGTGATGGTTGTGTAATTAATCCTTTGGCTTGGGATCTCCAAAGTATCTCATATAGGGATTGATGTGTTTACTACTTATGAATTATCCTTGTTAATGGTAGCTAATTGATAGTCATACTAAATAGCATGAACTATATAGAGATAGTTGAGTAATCAATATAAGATTTGATGCAGAACCATGAGCATGTGAAAGTCAAGAAGGAAGCTTAGGACATGACTTGCATGGACATGAGTTGGCAAAAGGAGGCTTAAGAGCTGAAATTGAAGTCTGAATGTGTAAGGCAAGGGGATGAATGAAATTCCCATATCAATGGCCCAACATTTAAGCCTAATGTTCCTAAAGATCCATTACAAGATGTTGGAGGCCCAATGACAAGAGCTAGGGTTGGCAATGAAGCAAGCATTGAATTATTTGATCCAAGACCTTCAAAAGATAGAGCCCATTGTTGCATGTCATAAAGGTCCAAGAGGCATTGTCTTAGTCCTTGAAGCCCAATATGAAGTGTCCAAAGGCCCACATTGAGTACAATTGGAAGAACTCACGTAAAATACCATGTGACAACCATGAGCCACTTAAAAATAAGGAGAAGGACTGTGATCCATAAGGTCCACTATGTTCAAATCATATTTTAATTAGTATCCTTTTTTTCCTTGAAATAAGGTCATCTAGTCAAAACTTTTTCTAAGTTTATTTTGTTTCCTTTTATTTAGATTCTTCCTTAGAACATTAATTTAGAAAGTTTTTTCTATAAATAGGCAACTTCTATGTACGTTGAGGAGATTGATTCAGAAATAATATTAAGTATTATTCAGAGCATTTTTGCTTTCTTTGTATTCTTTGATAATACTTGACTTATTAAAGGCGTGGTCTTCCTTTGTGGTGTCTCAAGGCTAGGGTTCTAAGAGACAAGTTCTCTTAGGGTTCTTTCCATTGACCAACATCCCTCTAACCCCCTTTTCTCTTTGTATTATGTTTTCTATCTTTTGAATTTTGTTTCTTGAACTTCTGTATGTTCGTTTGATTCTAGCCATTCCTGGGCATAACTCCATCTTGTTGAAGGTTCTCTAGGACAAGTTCCTATTGGGTCTCACATCACTAAGGCTCCAAGTGCATCTTGCATTACTTTAGTTTTGTAGCACGTAATCGAACCAAGTATTATACTCAATGGAAATTTTTTTTGACATCTCAAGCTAGGTGTTATCATTACCCTTCTCCCCAAAAGGATTCGTCCTCGAATCACCAGCTACATCAAAAGGAGAAAGATCATAAATATTATAGTTACCTAGTAACTACAATTTGTAGGCGTTATCACCAATGTGCACTACTACTTGGAATGGTCCATCTTCTTAAGGCATCAACTTTCATTTCCATCATTCTAGAAACCTTTCCTTCCGTATATGCACCCAAACCCAATTTTTTGGTTAGAAAATAACCTGTTTGCATCCTTTATTGGCTTTAGATACATAATGATTAGTTTGCCTCTCAATATGTTGTTGCACCTTCATATAAAGTTGTTTCACAGTTTTGGCCTTCTTTTTTCCATTTGTAATGGCAAACTAATGAATAGGTAAAGGCATGAATATAAGGGTCTCAAAGGATCAAATAATCTCAAAAGGAGAAGGGGTAAGAGCATAATGCACGCTTTATTATAATCAAATTCAACACATGGTAAACAATCCTCCTAAGTTTTAAAGTTCTTTCTAATTATGGCATGCAACAAAGATATAAGAGTACAATTTGTTTATCAGTTTGTGGAAGACAAGTTATGGAAAAGAGAAGTTTTGTACCTTGTTTCCCCCACAATATGCCAAAAATTGCTCAAGAATTTGGCATCTCAATCTGAAGAAATATTCCAAGGCATTCCATGAAGTCATACCATCTCTCGAAAGAAAAATTCAGCCACATTCGCTATATGATACGAACCCACTAGGCAACCTGCTCTGGGAACGTTTGATTCATTTGTTATATGTGCCCAGAATTCAAGAAAACAGGATGAACAAATCATATTAGAACCTTAAGGAAGCTAAGTCCTTAAAGCCCCAATCTTAAGATGTCGTAATAGTTTATCACTCCCTTGATAAGTCAAATTTGTATTCCACCAAGAACATAAAAGAAGTAGCAAAGCTTGCTAGAAAATACCTTAATTTTTATTGATAATAATGATAATACATCAGATGGCCTTTTAAATAGGCATCATAATACCCTAATCCTGTAAGGAAAGGGTTTTCTTACCTATTCCTAGTTCATACCTAAGTAGGAAAGACCAAAATAAGAAAGGAAATCCTTAATTTTAGGATACAAATCAGCCTTGAATATGGATACCTCCTAAATTAAGGAAACAATATAATCTATCTAGATATGGTCGAAATTATTAAGGAACAAGTCTTAATAAGGCATTATTCACACAAAAAGGAAAATTTGGGCTTAATTGAATCAACATAACTAACCCACTTGCTTATTGTATCTTAATTATGTAGATTGGGCTTCCTTCAAGCTCATGTGCGATGATCAACATTGTATCTTGGACTCCAAGCTTTGTTCCCCACGTGCACATGATCAACATTGTATCTTGGACTCCAAGCTTTGTTCCCCACGTACTAAGTTTTTTCTAACATCTTGTACATAAAGTTAATTAATTAATCTTGGTAATGACTTAGCACCTTCAAGAATAATAAAGGTAATTAATTAATCTTGGTAATGCCTCAGCACCTTCAAGAATAACCTCCTTTTCTTTCATCTCTATGATTAATCCTAGCAAAGTTCTTTCATTCATTTTGTTATTGCTTTAGTCATGGGACCTCTAATTCCTTACATTAGGTTTTGGGAAAATTTGCTAACATCATCTTGAGCCATTCGGTTAGTGTGTTGATCCCCATCACTACATCTTTTTTTGTGATGTGTTATGAAATATACCATCTTGGAAAAGTTGTCAACAACAACAAAACTAAAATCCTGACCCTTCCTAGTTTTATCCAATCCTAATACAAATTCCACAAATAGATCTATACACAGATGATTAGGAATAGTTAAAGGTATTTAAAGACCATATGGTAACACTTTTAAACGAGCAATATGCCTAGACAAGAATCATCAGTGGGAGTAGCTCAGGATGTGTCAGGAGGTAGAAGCAACTTAGGCGACAACTACTAGAAGAGAACAAAGGGTGGTGGTGGAGAGAAAGCCCAAAAATCCTATATTTTGAAACAACGGGGGTGCCTATTGGCATACAACACATGCCTTACAGAAATGTCTAGTTCATGCAGTCCCTGATTCAAATTTTTATTATAATTTGTGAGTTTCAAGCCTTAGTTTTCCTTAAATTGGTTTAAAGTCCTAATAAATACATCAAATTGGTTTCTAATTGTTTGAAAATACTTTAAAAGGATTAACTTTATTATGAATATTTTGGAATTTAATTTAATTTAATTTTCAAATAGATGAATTATTAAATTAAATTAGTTATTAAATCAATAATTATTATCAAGAAAAGATTTAGAAGGGTAATCTCTTATAATTTGATTATGTTAGATAAGTCAATATAATGAGATTATATTGATTACGATGAGATCTTAATTTCAAAATTTAAGGTAATTATTTTTTTAATTTGATTAAGAGTAATAATTATATTGATTACTAATTAAATTTTAGAAAAGAAGTTTCCAAAATTAGAATTAGTTATTCTCAATCAGATTGAAATTAATCAATTAGAGTCCCAAAATTAAGAAAAGTGTTTTCTTAAGTGGTTAAGAGATATGTTTCTTAATTAAGTTTTATTTACTTCAATTTGATTAAATAAATTAACATTAGGATTTTATTTTCCAAAGAATTATTATTTATTTATCTACAAATTATTTCTTCATTTATGAATAATAAAGTTTTTGATTTATTGAAAATTTTTTAATTAAATTTGGAAAGTGTTTTGATTTATTAATTAAGAAAATGATCTTTTTTTAATATTTTGAAAATATTTTTATGATTTTGTAAAGAAAGATTGTCTAATTAACTATGAAATTAGTCTCTAAATAAATAATACAAAGTGCTTTCTTAATTATTTAAAATTTTTATTTAATTTTGAAAGTAGTTTTCTTTAATTTTAGAAAATAGTTTTCTAATTAAAGAAAAATTATTTTTCATGAGATTAGACATAGTTATGTAATTATATTAGAATGACTTACTTATAAATTTGGAAAAAGGTAAGAAACATAATTTATTACAATTTTTCAATTAAAATTTATTAAAGGAGTCAATATAATTGGAAATAGTTTCTAAATTGATCCAAAAATTGTTTTCACATCAAATTTAATTTTTGTTTAGAAGAGGAATTTAATTATCCAAAAGTTTGAAAATATTATTATAATTATGAAGATCATTAATTAGAATCAAATGAACCTTGATATTTTATGCATATAATTTGATCATATTACCATGAGAAATTGCATTCTTTTTTTGTATATTATATATATATATATATATATATATATTTGATGCATGTTTAAATTGCATGTTTTTTATGTGATATTATTACATGTAATTTTCTATTTGATGAGATGAATAAAATTAAATCTCTCATTAAAATATTAAGTACAATTTGAGAATGAGATTATTTCCTTCCATTATTTAAGCACAAATCCAAAGTTCTATTTATTGTAAGGCTAGTTGAGTGACTCAAGGATCCTTTAACCCAAATATGTTTTATCTTAAATTAAAGAGTCCTACTTTACTAAATTTGTATGATTTGGATGAGTGACTCATGATCATATGAATTTAAAGCCACGATTATGAATAACATTTAAGAGATGTTTTGGCATGACTTATCACCTAATAGATCCAAGAGTCACCTGAGATGTGATTGATAAAAATGTTATTTACCTAATTTAAGTTTAGTTGGCTTGTTAAGTGACTCAAGATTAACTAAATTTAAATCAGATATTAGCCCACTAGAGAGATTATTCTTTCAAAATGATAGTGAGGGCTATTATTTCGAATAAAATAGTGGGAGTAACTAACTAAATGATTAAAGCCCTTATCTCATTTGGTAATCATGGTATCTAACCAATACTTATTCTTCTTACATTTATATTTTGTTATGAGTAGAATTTACCTTGTTTTAGTTGATTCTAAGTAGTGAACTATTTTATAGGTTAAGTGGCACCTTGGTGAAGGAACAACTAAGACATTCTTGAATCAAGCAAAGAACCCGATCCCATCCAAACTTGATGATTGGAACCTAAGTTATAAGTTGCTCACTAGAAGTTACCATGAAGAGACCAGATTTAGTTCTTGATTCAAGAACTAAGAGAAAGCTCTCACAATAAAGAAAAACTCAAATTTTATTGATGATAAGCTGATTTCTGTAATACTCCATATTGCCTCTTTAAATAGGCCACAAATGATGAAAATCCCTTAACTAATAAATACAAATCAGTCTTAAATTTGAAATCCTTCCAAAAACTAACTCGAAATAAGTGGCTAGAATACAAGTTAGATTATTGATGTTATCTTTTTATGCCATGTCAGTTAGATCAACATTGTTAGTCTCTAACCTTAAGAGGGGGTGAATTGGGTATTTACAAAATTTAACAATTTTTCTAACCAATGTTACAATTAATAACAATCAATATAAACAAGGATGAGAAAATTTCTTGTTATAAATTAATTAAAAAATTGATCAATAAATTAAAGAGACAGTGTAAAACAATTTATAATGGTTTCGCAAACACCCTTGCCTATGTCCACTCCCAAGACTCCTTTAGAAATTCCACTTTAATTCTTCTTTTAAGGTGAAGAACAACCTTTGTACAATCTTTCATAGTGAAGAGGAAACTTTCTTACAATCTGCTTCCAAGGTGAAGAGGAACCTCAATACTACTTAGATTACTAGAAAATATCTCACTTATTCACTTGATAACTCCAAAATGACTCACTCACACAAATATGTCACAATGATGCTCAAATGATTGAAAACCCCTATGAAATGTGTGTACAAAACATCCAAAACCTTCTTGATACTAGAACCAATGAGAAAACACCTACTTATAGTATTTTGGGACCTAAAATAGCCTATGGAGCTAACAAGTAACTATTATAATACTTATATATAGTATAATTATTGATTAGTTTGCATATGTAATAGCAGATTCACTAGCTGTTGGAACACTGGTCATCCAATATACATACTGGTAGACTAATATGGCACATTGCTCAACTAATACATCAACTAATGTTGCTACACACTCTCATTACATCTTTAACCTATATTAATCTACAACTACCATATAGGTTGACTACTCTCCTAAAAAATATAAGTTTAACAATTCAATTAGTCAAAACAAATTTGTTTAATTCAAATATTATTAAAATACTTCTTAAAATGTTTCCCTAAGATTATTTGAAAGAACAAGAGGCTTTTATATTAAAATCAAAGGCTTCAGTGCCTCTTGATGAATGTAAAAACTCAGGCAATTAAGTAAGATAAAATGATTATGCATGGTGAGCTTTTTGGATCATCAAATTAACAAAGTGATCTTATAAATAATAATATAACATGTGAATGACCTTGATTTCCTTTTATTCTTGTTTCGATCTTCATTTCATCGATTACCAACTTTAACTTCTGATAAGAACCAAGTTGGCATAAGCAAAGCTCTAAAGGATCTATTGAGCATTCAAAGAGTTAGAGCCAAGAAGATATAGGAAGCTATAAATGGAATAATTGAAGGGATATGGACTAAACAAGTTTTAATTAGCTTGGAAAGTATTTAAGGCACAATAAATCTGATCCAAGCTAAGTCAAGAAGCCCAATGAGTGTCTTAAGTTATTCCAATTTGTTCCAAGCATTCCAAGACATGTTCAAACTGAACAAGAACATGGGAGAGATTAAGAAACATGTGCAAGTTGTCCTAACAAATCATGAGTGGTTTTAGGCATCAAATAATTAACATTTTCAAGCTATCTCAATAAATTTGGGGTAAGAATTCTTACCTTAATTAGCTCATTCAAATGATGCTTCTGGTCAAATTATTCAATTAGGGTGATTTCTTGCCTTAATTAGCTAAAAATAATACCTATATAAGGGCAAGCATTGTTAGGAATGTCAATAGGCGTGTTGGGCCTTTTGCCATCCCTAAGAAGTGTATTGTTCAAGACACTTCAGAAAAATTCATAATTCATTGAATGAGGTTAATTTCTCTTTTGGTTCTTTTGGGAACTTGTGAACTTATCAAGATTATTATCTTTTAGGGTTCAAAACCTATCCTATACCTTTGGTTCTTATCTTTTATAGACATCAAGTCAAGGTTTATCTATCCTAAACTATTTTTAGCTTTTTTGGTTCCTCACTTCCAATTGTATGATTTTTGAGTTTTAAGGTTCATCCTTTGAGGTTCACATCATTTGGTACCATAGCTTGGCTCTAAATCATGTTTGGTTATCCTTAACTTAGTATGTTCCTACTTTTGCTCATTTTCATTTTGTTTCGCTTGTTTTCATTTTGTTTTGTTGTTCCTATTTTTTGTGAGCTTTCTCCTTTCATTCGTTCAATCTTTATTCGATTCTTGTGCTATAATTATTCCAGATCTGATATATATAAAAATCTAAAAAAGAAGATATCTGATTGAAAAGAAAAGAAGAATGAGGTTGGTTTCTAGGTTTGACATATCTACATCAAAATTTGAAAAAAAGAGAGTAAGTTATCAGATTGAAAAGAAAAGAAGAAGATTGAGACTAGTTGGTTCACCTATTACAAGAGCTATACCTCTTTAATAAGGATTTCTTAGTCAAATATTAATTGTTAATCTTTATTCTACTAGAAATTGTACGTTCATTTTGTTTCTTTAAGCCCCATAATATTCTTATCTTTGTGATTTAATTTCTTTGTTCCTATCCTTAATTTGTTGTGTTCTTATTCCTTTGCAACCGTTTCTATTTGTTCTTGATCCTTTTTGTTTATTTCAATTTCCTTTATTACACTAGTCCATTTTGAATTGCTACAAGTTTAATTGTCTTGATTTGGTTTATTAAAGAGAAATTCTAAAAGTTGCAAAAGGCAAGAATTTGTGTAAGCACTATTATAAAGAAAAGCCAAATATAAAGTGTGATGGAGGACCATCCAAGCAAGCAATGGAAGACATGGAAGCAATGGGCCTAGGAGAGCCTCCACAACTCACGGCTACAACATTTGGAGAAGAGAAATTTGGGCTCAACAATTTTCTACAATTCCAAGCCTTACTAAAGCCTTTTGGTGAAGTCAAAGCTTGTTTTTATGAAGAGTGACCAAAGCGCAAACAAAGCCCATAACATCAAGAAGGAGGCTGGCCAATAACTCCTGAAGAGTATGGCATTGTTGGCTTGATGATGTTGTGACTTTTAGCTTGCTATGACCTTTAATTTTCTATTTAAGTTATTTTTTCATAAATAGAGTTAATTTTCAGTTGTGATTGAATTTAGTTTTCTATTTTGATGGCTTATAACTCACAACTAGGACACGAGGAGGCTGCCCTTGTGCCTTCCTCGTCTATAAATAGCTAGCTTTGTTCCATTGTGAATAATCCTTGAAAAAAAATTAATTCAAACATGAGTTTGTCTCCTTTGGAAAAATTTTCTGTTGGGTTTGTTTGTTTTTCAAAAACGATCACCTGGGTTTGATAATTTTCTGAAAATTATCAATTGATACTTTGTTCTGCTCCATCTCACCACCAAACATCACTTTCTGCCCATTCCAGTTATCTCAAAAACCACTCACCAAATCAACTTTTGGTCAAAAAAACAAGGTTGTTCATCATCATCTCCTCTATAACTTTCATTTTGATCTCTTTTCCAGAATCTAAATGCAACCTATACAAATTTCCCCATTTTTGCAACAGTTTCCATTTTAGCGCCCAGCTAGACCATCTATCACTAAAAATGGCATAACTCTCAAAAATGCATCATACCTTTCCAGCTATTACAACCTTGATGAAGCTAAATTTACCTACTAGGTAGATGACCATATAAACTTCAATGGTTGAATGATTGTGGGGACATTAAGGTAAACAAGGAAGTGTTAGTTTGAAATGAATGGGAAACCAATCACTCTTCTACCATTAACCCCTAGACAAGTGTTTGAAGATCAAATTAGAGCTAAAAGAAAGAGTGACGCAACAAGAGGGAGTGAAGCTGAGAGTAGTAAAAAGAAAAAATTACGAGTGAAAGGAAAGGAGTGGCTTAACTCGAGAGGATAGAAAAAGAAGTAACTTAGAGTGAAGAGGAAAAAGGAGAAGATCAAGAGTGTGGTAAGAGAGAAACTAGGAAGCAAGCAAGCTTTTATGCACAAGAGAGTGTTGTAATGAGGGCTATGTTTTCAAAGAAGCCAATGATTGTACTATTGTACAAGGAGGCTTATTTTAACACTAACGCACTTAACATTTCTTTGCCTAGTGTTGTTGTTTCTTTATTGCAAAAATTTGAGGACGTGTTTCCTAAGTATGTTCCTAGTGGATTACCTCCTATTAGGAAGATAGAACATCAAATTGATCTTGTTTTTGGTGTTTCAATTCCAAACTAATCAACTTATAGAAGTAATCCCGAGGAGACAAAAGAACTTCAAAGGCAAGTTGAGGAGTTGATGGCAAAAGGGTATGTAAGGGAAAGCATAGTCCATATGCATTTCTAGTACTTCTTGTGCCTAAAAAGGATGGAACTTGGAGGATGTGTGCTAATTATAGAGTTATCAACATCATAACGATAAAGTATAGACACCATATCCCTAGATTTGATGATATGCTAGATGAATTACATTGATCACGGGTTTTTAGTAAGATTGATTTGAAAAGTAGTTATTATAAAATTAGGATGCAAGAAGGTGATGAATGGAAAGCTACCTTTAAGACTAAGTATGGTTTATATGAACTACTTGTAATGCCATTTGGTCTTATTAATACACCAAGTACTTTTATGAGATTAATGAATCATGTTGTATGCATTCATAACCAAATTTCTTATGGCATATTTTGATAATATCTTAATTTATAATTAGAATATGGATGAGCATTTAGAAAATTTAGGATCTATTTTGAATTTTTTGAAAAAAAGAAGCTTTATGTCAATCTTAAAAAGTGTTCTTTTTGCGTGGACTCATTAAAAAAATTGTTTGTTTAAATATGAGAATGATTTTCTAGATAAATAGTGAGGGTAAGATGAAATTTGAAAAGTTCAAATCTTATAACAATACATACAGTTGGAATTAGTGCCTTTGTTGATACATCTGATGTATAGTTAAAAGGCTACAAATGTTTAAAGATTCACTTTCATGATGAATTCAAAGAGTTTATTTCAGATACAATTATGAATTTATCATTTGTACAAGAAGGTTACTGGGAGTATAGGTTTTCTTCTTCAATGAGAGTATGTAGAGATATATTGCTAATATGGATGTTAATAGGCTATGCCAGGTCAGGTCTAACTTGAAGCCTGATTGGGTCCAAGGCACCTGATTTGAGTCCAAGCCTAATCAGGTCTAAATTGGCTCAAACCCTAGTTTGGCCTTTTTTTTAAAGTTAAAAAGTAGAAAACATCTTTTTTACTCGGAATCACATCATTTTCTTATAACTCTGAAGCTTTAGGCCTAGGCAGCCTGATTAGCCTACAGCTTAAAAATGTTCAATAAATGCCTAAGATTAGAATGAAGCCTATTCAAACCCGGCTAAACTGGGCCAGGCCTAAGCTTTATTGTCATCTCTAATTATTTATAGAGAGCAACAAGTTATATTTTTAATTGTTGAAAATATAATTGTGGTCGAAGAATAATTCATATTGGATGTCAAAAAGTAACAACTTAATTCTTGGAACTAGATATATAAAGATAGATACAAAAGTAGCTTTCTTATTCTTGTTATATATATTGTACTAAAAGTGTTTAGTATTTGATATACTTCTGAAGTATTAAAGATATCTATTATTCTATGTGTAAGTTGATATTTGAGTTTAAGTTTATATAGATATTAACTTTAGAAGTAAGTCCTTATTAAGTTATATTTTAATTAGAATAATATTATTTTAAGATTGAAAAGTTCCAATGTAGCATTAATTGTTAATTAGGCCAAATACATTTTTTGTTTAGTAAAAATGATTAATTGAATCAACAAGTTCTTTAATGAACTTGGAATAGTTCCTTGCATTATTTAGACAATAATGTTCTATAAAACATTATGGTCATTGGGCATGTAAAAGAAGCTAAGGTCTCATCAAAGATCTAAGTATGTATTTAGGCAATTTTTCTTAAACATGTTGATAATTAAGAAGAAATTTGTAGGATTTAAGTGCTCACAATATAGAGAATTATTGAAATTTTATAACTTAAGTGCTACAAATTCCATTTGACGCAACCAAGATATATTTGAAAGTACTTGGGTTTCATGTAAGTAGCTAACCCTCAGCTCAAGGGAGCTCAATGAAGCTCCTGTATGCTATAAGTGGCTTGGCATGACTTTCCCTTAGCTCAAGTGTCTAAAGCTAGCTTAAGGTGAGCTCATGGGAGCTCATTAAAACTAGTTAATAGCTAGAAAGCTAGGGATAAGCTAAATTGGACTCAATTGAGATTACCCCAGCTGATCTTTGGTTCTTGGGAATTGAAGCTAACCATAAATTTGTTAACACTAGTTAAGTTAGAAGAGATAATTAAGGAGCATTAGTTGGAGTTGAAACCCAAAGCTTAATTGGCAAAATTGGTGGTGCTAGATAAAGGAATCTATAGCATGCTGTGTGTTTGAGTGCACAATGGACACTAGGGTGTACCATGAGCTATAGCATGCTGTTAGACCATTAAACTTTGGAGCACTTCTCAGCGACCTTCATGAGGAGCCTTAGGCGGGAGGTTAGCTGGATTGCACGCATGAGGGAGGCATGCTTCGAATTTTGGTAGAGTCTTAGACCTTGTGAAGATTGACTCAACCAAGGCTAAGGACTTGATGGACTAAGGACTTAGCCCATGCTTGGATGGATGGATCACAACTAACGGACTTGTTGTGGGAGTCATTGGATCAGGCCAGTATGTTATATGGGCTTTGGCGAGATCACACTGCATCATCAGCGGATAAAGATTGTGGGGAAGATCTTGGATGATGTGGCAATGACGAAGTGTTAGAGTTATAGTGGGATTTGACATCTGAAGATAGTAGAGATCTTCGAGGATACAGATGCTAGTTTCCTAGTGGAATGTAAACTCTATCTTTCTGTTATCTTGTAGATTCTATCTTATCAGTTAGAGTCCTATTTGGATGGAAGTGTCATCCAATTGGTCTACGTGATGTAATATGATAGAGATAGACGTGATCTTAGGACGATCTTAGGCAATTCAGTTTGAGTGAGATTTTGAATGTAACTTGGCATCTAGAATGCCTATATATAGCTCATTCGAGCTTTGCTCTCAACTCACTTAGAGAGAGAGCATTCATTGTATTCTTTTGAGGGAAAGTAATATAAAGGTTGATTTGACCATATCTCTCTAGTGTTCCTTTGTTTCTTTTGTTTCTTATTACTTTCTTAGCATTGTCTTTTCAAAAGTGCAAGATAAACACTTCGAGGGTCGTTGAAGGCTGAAGTCTTGCTTAAGCAGACCTAGTGAGATTGTCGTGCAAAAGGTGTTGGTGATCAACTTCGGTGAAAGTTCAAGTCCCAAGGTGACTTATTGATACAACAACAACCTAGAGTCAATATCTAGATCACCTTCGTTTCAATGATGGTTCCCAATACCTAAATTCAATCAATCTAACACGACCCTTCACCCCCAAAATAGCAAGGAATTAGTAACAAAGAGTATAAAGATTGCAAGAATTGAATTAAC
>JANIIA010043289.1:0-11738 GCA_027478495.1 Erythroxylum alaternifolium
TTAATTATTTAATAAATTTTATTCTATTATATGTGATTTATATTTAAAAATTATTTATTTATAATTTTATTTATATAGAAATATATACAAATAATTAAAGAATAATTTTTATATATTTTCTATTTTCATTAATAAAAATTTATTATTTTGTTATTAATTATATACAATTTTTATTAATAATATAAAATATTATTATTAGGATAAGGAGAAATAATATAAAATTATTATTCATTATATACAAGGGGTTAGGGTTAGAAGAAATAATTGGTATTAAGAAAAATTATTGAGGGCATACTAGGTAGTATGTATTTATTAGTTTACATTCCATTCTAAACCCCTAAATCGGAGGTTTTATATTTTCATTGTTTCCATCCCATTCTATTATGAAACCCTCAACCAAACAATGAAAGTGTGTTACATTCCATTCCGTTCCATTCCAAACCCTCCAACCAAACAAACCCTAAGTGCCTAGGTATCCATTGTTAGCCTTTCCTCATTTGAACCTCACCCTTAACTTTAAGGTTAAGGTTATGCCACCCTAAGGTGCTATTAAACTTAAAGGAAGAATCTTATCAATGTTCATGAATGATAAATCATAGCTCAAACTACCAAATCAGAAAAATTGGGTGCTATCGTATAGCTTTGTATTGGCTAAATTCACGAATTAGAGATAAGCAGATTTGAACTGCTGACATCCAACACAGGGTAAACCACTACCTCTCAGCCCCTCGATTGATTCTACCATAAAGGCCAACGATAGACAATAACTCCCCCCGAACATAGCTTATAACTTTCACTGTACTGTGCTCTCCAAAGTGCAACTCTCTCAAAAGGTGCTGAGTTGGAATCACATTCTAATTAAGAATTCCTATGGTTCTAGAGGACAGCTACAGGAAAACTAGGAATAGAGAGCTTTCCCCCTTTTTCTCCTTACTCTTTGGTCTTAAGAATGCTAGTTTAAGAATAAGAATGAGTGATTGCCCTTCTCCGACCTTTATTACCCAACTTGAGAGCAGATAGCTAATGCGTTCCACTTATTGAATAGGTTCTATGGTCGGTTCATGACCCCTGGATGGTGAGGGCATCCTTAGAGTGATCTCGTAGTTCCTACAGGGTGGAGATGATGGGGTTAGTCCATAGATTTTCCTTCCTTTTACTACATTTCACTAAAGGGTTGAGGGGAAATAGTGCATCAAGCTATTCACAAGGGCTAACTTGATCCTCTTTTATAGGGATCACAAATGAGGGCACCCTAGGAGAGCCACTGACTCTAACTATCATCCATGTATGATCTATAATAGATCTGACCAACTGCCCATCCTACCTCCTCTATGTTCTTAATAGCCCACCTTTATTTCAGTAGAGTCTTTCAGTGGCATGTTTCAAACTTCTTCCCCATTACTTAGAAAGAGTGAGCCACTGATTCAGGTACAAGATATTATCATTACTGCCTGAACGATTCGACACCCAACCTATAATCGCAATGACCCAATTACAAGAGCAGAGCTCTACTAACTGAGCTATATGGCCCAAGCTAAGTGGAGTATGCATGCAGGAGCTGGATGCTTCTTTTATTCTTTTCTTTGGCACAACTAGGCCATCTTATGCTTGAACCAGAGACCTCACCTGTGAAGTAAAGCATCTCACCTACAGTCCAACCAATTGGTAGAAAATCAATAGATTCCTTTTCAGGAGGAATTCATCCTTCTTAAACATAGCATACAACTCTCCATTGTACTGCGATCTCCAAGTGTGCTTGTTCCCCCTTCTTCTTTACCATGGAAAGTCTTTTTGAAATAACTCGGATGAAAGGAAAAAGAAGGCGTTAAAAGACCCTCCTGACCCTACCTTAGACGCTCTAAGATCCTTTTTCAAAACCGCTCCCATTTCGAGTCAAGAGATAGATAAATAAATACTTCGCAGTACACTAATTTGGGGTGTTCATAGTGACTAGGGGGTCAAAGACTAAGAAGTGAGTTATTTTTTAGCCAATCATTCTTTTTACAGCTATATCCAATCTCCTGGTCCCTGCGGAAAAGAAAAAGAATTTCATGTTCTTGCTTTCAGGAAGGGAGGGTTAGGAAAATCCAATTGATTGCATCTTTCTGTAGACCTCCTGAAAAAGCATGAAAAAAAGGCTCGAATGATATGATCCATTTGTCGCCCTAGAATGAAAAGGGAGATCTCGTAGTTCTTGATCTATAAAGATACGTTGTTAAAAGCTCCATTTTATTTTCCCATTGAGGTCGATCCTAAACATGTGCTCGAGAGACAGTTGTCCATACGCTGATAAGGGATGTATGGATTCTCAAGAAAAGAGGAGTCGTGGTGGTCCCCCTGGACCGTCTAGATCCTCCAAGTGAATAGAAAGTTGGATCTACATTAGATCTCACCTGAATCGCCCCATCTATTCTCCTAATGAGAAATTTTGCTTCAAACCTCGATTCGAACAGGAGAAGTATGCCATGCTAATATGCCTTGGATGATCCACATCTTAGGGTCAGGTGTCGATGAGCACATTGAACTATCCATGTGGCTGAGAGCCCTCATACCCAGGCACAACGAAGCAATTATCAAAGGAGCGCTCTACCACTAAACTAATAGCCTATTATCCAGGCCTCTCATCAAGGGTCCGCTATACCAAAAGTGAGAGAAATCCTATCCCCCTCTTTCCTTTTCTACTTCCTCATGTCCCTCCCACGTGGTGATATGGAGGCGAAAAGAAAAAGGGGGATCCTATCAACTTGTTCTGACCTAGGATAATAAGCTCATGAGCGTGGTCTTACTTCATCGTCGAGAAATAAACGAAAACTTCCGTCAACAAGTTGAACTCATATTCATATATAGGTCCCTTCTTTTTGGGTGTGAAGTAGTGTCAAACCAAAATACTCAATAGGCATTATCTCTCCCTTGAAAGGAAGTGATCTAGCCGCACCTTCCATTATGACAACCTTTTTATGACTTCACTCTAGTCACTAGCCTTGCCTTCAGCATCCCCTTCCTTACAGTTAAGGTAACAACTTTGGGCATTACTAGCTCCTATAGTGCAACGGGCGGTATGTACAAGGCCTGGGAACGAATTCATCACCGTATGGCTAACTGGCAAGTACTAGCAATTCTGAATTCATGTAGGCCTATAATCTGAATTAAGGATGAGTTTTCAGAGTTAGCTCATCCTCGAGAGATCACGACCCTTTGTCCTGGCCATTATAGCATGTGTGTCGTCCAAGGCATAAGGGGTATGATGACTTGACATAATCCTCACCTTCATCCAGATTATCACCGACAGTCTACTTAGGGTTCCAAATTTAACAGTGGCAACTAAACACGAGGGTTGTGCTCATTACGGGACTTAACCCAATAACTTATGGCATGAGGTGATGACAGCTATGGACTAGCTGGGTCCACATTCCTAAAGGAACCTCTTTCTTTCAAGAGGATTTACGGCATGTCAAGCCCTAGTAAGGTTCTTCATTTTACATCGAATTAAACTACATGCTTCACCACTTGTGCAGGCACTTGTCAATTCCTTTGAGTTTCATTGTTGCAAACGTACCTCCTAGATGGGATACTTAACGCATTAGTTACAACACTGCATGGGTCGATACGCACAGTGCCAAGCATCCATCATTTACGGTTAGGACTACTAGGGTATCTAATCCCATTTACTCCCCTAGCTTTCATCTCTTAGTGTTAGTGTTAGCCTAGAAGAGCAATTTCGCCGTTGGTGTTCTTTCCAATCTCTACACATTTTGCCTCTCCACTGAAAATTCCTTCTGCCCCTATTGTATTCTAGCTTGGCAATTTCTGCCGCCTGTCTAGGGTTGATCCCTCATATTTGACGGTGGACTTAAAAAGTAACCTACAGGTGCTTTACGTTCAATCATTCTAGATAATGCCTGTATCCTCTGTATTACCACGGCTGCTAGCACAGAGTTATCCAATGTTCATTCTCTAGATACCATCATTGCTTCTCTCTGGGAAAAGAAGTTCACAACCTGTAAGCTTTCTACCTCCATACAATATTGCTCTGTTAGGTTTTTGCCCATTGCAGAAAATTCCCCACCGCTACCTCCCGTAGGAGTCTGGGTTGTGTCTCAATCCTAATGTGGCTGATCATCATCTCGGACCAGCTATTGATCATCGTCTTGGTAAGTTATTAACTTACCAACTAGCTAATTAGATGAGGGCCCCTCCTTAGGAGGATTCCTCCTTTTGCTCCTCAGCCTATGGGGTATTAGCAGTCATTCCTAGCTGTTGTTCCCCTCCCAAAGGCAGGTTCTTATGCATTACTCACCTGTTTGCCACTAGAAACACCATTTCTCGTCTGACTTGCATGTGTTAAGCATACTGCCAGAGTTCATTATGAGCTAGGATTGAACTCTCCATGAGATTCTTAGTTTCATTACTTATAGCTTCCTTGTTTGTAGACAAAAAGGATTCAGAATTGTCTTTCATTTCAAGGCATAAATTTTATCCATGCGTTTCATATTTGCTTAGAGTTCGCTCCAAGAAATATAACCATTCATACCTCTTCACATTAATCTCATGAGCCTCTTATACATTCTCATTCGATCATGACGGTGGGGGAGCAAGTTAAAATAAAAAACTCATATATAGCTTTAGGGATAATCAGGCTCGAACTGATGATTTCCACCATATCAAGGTAACACTCTACTGCTGAGTTATATCTTTTCCTTTATCCCCATCAAGAAGTAGAACTGACTAATCCTAAAGCAAAGGATCTAGAAACTCAACATCAATATTCTTGAACAACTTGGATTCGAGCCTTCTTTTCACATTATTACGGATACAAAAATAATGGGAAAATTTGGATTCATTTTTCAACTACTCTTATCGAAAATAAGATTGACTATGGATTTGAGCCATAGCACATGGTTTCATAAAAGCGTATGATTTTTTCGATCTAAATAAAGCAAGTTTTACATGAAGAAAATTTGGTTCAACATGTTATATTCGATAAAGGTAGGAGAAGACCCCGACTCGGTATTCTTAACAAAAGAAAATAGACAAATCAGAGCCAAGTTAAGATGATACGGATCAACTCCTTCTTCTTGCACCAAAGATCTTACCATTTTCAAAGGAACTAGATTTATATCTCCTTTCCATTTTGATTCAAGAGTTCTTATGTGTTTCTACGCCCTTTTGAGACCCCAAAATTGGACAAATTCCTTTTCTTAGGAACACATACAAGATTTGTCACTATAAAAAAAGGGCTAATGGTAACCCACCATTAACTATTCATTTATTAACTACTTCATTTATGAATTATAAAATTCATAGTAAAAGAAATAAAATACATGTCTATCCTACCGAAACAGAATTTGTAACTAGCTATCCTCTTGCCTAGCATACAAAGATTGACCTCCGTGGAAAGGATGATTCATTAGAATCAATGTGAGAGTCCAATTACATTGCATTGTTAGAATCCATTTGGTATAATTGAAAGAGGTTGACCTCCTTACTTCTCTCACGGTACAATCTTCTTCTTGTTAAGCCCCTTTCTCCTCGGTCCATAGAAACAAAATGTAGGATGGGTGCCAACAGTTCATCACAAAAGAAAGGACTCACTGAGCCAGGATCACTAACTAATACTAATAGAATAGAAAATATAATAAATAGAAAAGAACTATCCATTTTGTATATTTTCCTTAGTTTTGTTACTGCGTGCTTTCCGTAATTGATAGGGTTAGATATGAGCACATTGAACTATCCATGTGGCTGAGAGCCCTCACAGCCCAGGCACAACGACGCAATTATCAGGGGCGTGCTCTACCACTGAGCTAATAGCCCGTAGTGCGGGCCTCCCGCGAAAGGCCCGCTATGCCAAAAACGAGAGAAATCCCATCCCCCTCTTTCCTTTTTTACGTCCCTATATCCCTCCCGCATGGCAATATGGGGCAAAAAGAAAAAGGGAGATCCTATCAACTTGTTCCGATAAGAAGGCGTCAACTCATATTCCGAAGGCTAGGGTTCTACATGCAATACTTTTTCATTGTATTCTACTAAGAACAGGTTCGAAGAACGTTGTGATGATGATAGATGAACAATGCCTGTTCTATCTACTCAATCATCAATCTATAAATCTTCCACACTTGATTTTCAAGTATATGATGAAGACAAAGAGAGATTCTAATGCCTTACCATATGGTATGTTGCTAACAAGAATCTTTAGAGATTCTGGAATTCTTCTTGACAGAGGAAACAGAATGAAGATGAATATAAAAAGCATCATTAATGCGTCAACTATCTGTAGAATGGGTTTGAAGTCTCAAGAAAAGGAGGAAATAGTTTCTATGGAAAAAGCAAGGACTAAGGAGGAGCGTATTGTCAGACACAACTTGAGTGAAAATGTTACACCCACAAGGAAGAAGAAACCTTAATCCATAAGAAGAATGTCTATAGAAGAAAAGAAGAATAATCATCAGAGGTATTAATTAAAGCTAATACGATTTCACAAAGAGAAGAAAGCTAGGTGAAACTATCTGAAAACTAAGTGTCGTTGAAAAGAAAGGGGTAGACACTTGATTCCGAGAAAGTCAAAAAATCAAAAAGATCACCAAGGTTATTAACTTTGCATCAATAAGAACAGAAGAAAGGGAAATGATTAACTCTTGGAGAAGACTCTGCAAAGATAGAGAAAGCACCATAGGCTACTAGATCTTTGGTCTCAATTTTGTAAGAACAACTAGCAAAGTTGACTAAAGAAACAGAAATTAAGAGGAAGTTGGTGTTTGAAAGGAAGAAACCTCAACCATAACCTCCTTATAAACTGGTAGAAGAAAGTAAGAAGCTGAAGACCAGTCAGAAAAAGATTCCTTTAACTGATGCTCAACAGAAGGAAAATTCAGTTGAACACAGATTAGTATCTCATAGTCTTTCTCAACCTATCAGAAAAGAGGATTTAAGAATGAAGGTGATTGAAGAAATGGTACCTGCTAGAAGCAGAAGCACAATTATTATAAGACAACCTGTGAAAAGGTTAGTCAAGTTACAAGTTAAACCAATACTTATCAATAATCGATCAATACATCTTCTAAATCATGAAGAAAGAAGATTGTATGGTATTCTGAGAGATGAAAAGTCAGAACCATATCTATAGAAGATGTCTAAGTATCGATATACTATTTACCCAGTCAGAAATAGAAAATTAATCAAGATTGTGCCATATATACAACCGAGACGTCAAACATTGTACGCAATGAAGACAAAGGGAAATAGAAGATGTACCCTGAAGGAAATACAGATGATCTTATAGAAGATTAGATACAAGCAGCTATGAGAAACATAGATGAGGCATGCAATGTACATCAATGAAGAGGACTCTATGTTTTACATCACATTTTAAAACCATCAGGAAGTCATTGTGGATGCTTCACCACAGATGCAACTTTTCAGGTAGTTAGAATAGTGACAAAAGGACAATACAGAACTATCAGAGTTGAAGGTATTAGTTTCAACTTAGAGACTCTTGTGCATCTAATCTTACACTTTAGACCTTTGAGTATTATATCTTCAATTAAAGATGTCCTTCGCTTTCTTGGAAAACTAATTCCAAAACTACCTAGACCTGATGACCTTGATCTCCCTGAAGGAAAACAATTTTTCAAACCTCCTGTTATCAAAATCATTGAATTAGATGTCTTACCTTTAGAAATACTTGTTGCGACAAACTTCTATCCATCAAGTACACCTCAACAAGTTCCTACTATTGGTATGGAAGAAGTTAGTCACTCCCAGCAGTGGAGTCAGGAAGCCTTAGTTAAGGAGATTGAAGAAATTCATACTAAGGTTGATGATCTGAGTGACTCAGTGGGTGATCTACATGAGGAAGTAGCCTATCTACAAGTTTTAATTGAAGAAGACCTTAAGTTGATCAGAACTGATATGCAATGCATGTTTTCTGAAATCATGAAGCATCTGCGATAAACTTTTTGATTAATAACAAATAGGGGGAGAAGAGTAGAAACAGAAGAAAGAAGAGAAGAATAGGGGGAGAAGAGCAGAAGCAGAAGAAAGAAAAGAAGAACAGAAGAAAGAAGAGAAGAGAAGAAGATAGCATATGGGGAGAACAGAGACAAGAAAAGAAGACATATGCATGTGTATATTGTTTGTTGTTTTCTTATTCATTATCTGAATAAAATTCGTTCATTCACTTTTATCTTTCTAAAATTATGATTATTTGTTATCATAAAAAATGGAGAGATTGTTAAGTCAAGAGGACTTCACGATTATTAATTTTTGTGACAATCAAATAATAGTAATGTTAGAAATAAATGAACTATTTTGATAAGTGTGTTAAGTGTGCAAAAGAACATAGAAGAAGTGAAAGCACAAAAGAAGCACAGAACACAGAAGAAGCAGAAAACACTGAAGACGTGGAAAACACAGAAGAAGCGGAAAACACAGAAGAAGCGGAAAACATAGAAGAAGTAGAAAAACACAGAAGATGAAGAGGAAAACACAGACGATACAAAGATGAAGATACGCTAGTACGTCGGATAGTTATTTAGTTGGAGTTAGTTACAGAACTCAACTAAATAATCAGTTCTATAAGAATCAAGAAGCAGTTATCAAGAATCAAGAAGCAGTTAAAGACGAAGGCTATATATACTAGTTGTAGTTGAAGATCGAAAATTCTTTGAAAACCTTTCGAAAACCTTTGATTCGTTGACCTTTCAAGTGTTTACTTACAAAGTTTTTCGAAAATTCTTATCTTTTTACTTTAGTCTATTTTGTTGTTAAACAAGTATATAGAAGTTATTTGCGATTTAACTATGTAACTAATTTTGTATAACTTTTGTGGTGTTCTTTTTAACAGGTTAGAGAAGTTCATAACAAGATATATTGAAGATTTTGTATTCACGAAAAGAATACATAATTCAACCCCCTTCTTGTGTATCTCATATATTGTACGTGAATTCTATATTAACGTGTGATTTATTTCAAAGTTGGTGTTGGTCGGTCTTTTGACAAAATCACGCTAAAAATCGTACATGCGGGTCTCCCCGTATGTCGTTTACGCCATTCGAGATGGCCTGGCCTAACCTAACATTCATTCACAAATCCTATAGTGAAATTAAGACTGCTTCATCTCAGAAGCTAATTCGCGTATAGGCAGCACTATCCGTCATATCGTTGACTCTATCAATTTATTGAATTGACTTTTTACAGTTCTCTTTGAGGTTCGCTTCCTTCTTTTTCCAAGAATTCATACGCTTCCCTTTAATTCATAAGGCCTTCTATAACAAAGGAAAAGCCTCTCATTTTCATCAAATGACTTGGCCTACCCTGGCTCTTCCACCGTCTGGGCTCCCTTTCCTCCCTATGCTCCCCCAGTGTAGGCCTACCACGCTTTGCTCCAGCGATGTTTGCGTCAGGCCATCTTTACCAGAAGTGCCATTCTCCCTGCTGGCTGTATTGGTTGCCCTCGATGCTGTGTTATATTAGGCTATAGATTAAAGGAAAAATGGAGTTGAATGAGATAGTAGGAAGGTTACACGTTCTACTATGCTGAGATGTGAGGTACAGACTATACTGAGATGTGAGGTACAGACAGTGATGATCACCTCGAGGTATGTGCTACCATCCTTCACAGGCACTCTAGGACCCGCCAACGCTCATAAAAATCTGGGTCGGTCTTTTATTCATCTAACTGAAGGTGTGGATAACGAGGCCACCTTCATAACCTTCTCCCTTCTGTCCTTATTAGTATAGGGAAGTTTGCTTAAGTTGATCAACTGCTCCTTAGCCCGTGCTCATGAAACGCTACGTAACCCCCACCTTGCTAGGGTATCAAGCAAGGCATAGCTCGCGACATAGGAGCTGACACGGGTCAGTGGCTTCATGCCGCGTTGTAATCCAATATGTGGTTCGACATGTTCCACCACTTCTCCATTCATTTAACTGATTGTGAAACACCATGAGCAGTAGGATGTTGAAGTCTGAAATTCGAAGTGAAATTTTGGATTTACCTTTTCCTCATTGTCATGTGAAAAAAAGGTATAAAGAAGAAAGAGATTATTTCTTAAGAGCTTGTACAATATTACCAACCAATACCAAAAAATACATCTCCTTTGCCCTATGCCAGTCAGGAATAACGACTCTATTACGGAAAAAAGCGGTGAAGAGTATATCCTTACACCCATCTATGCCCCTACATACTAGAGGGCATAGTTGATGAAATCGACAAAATTCCTAAGATCTTCAAACAACCAACTAGTGGCTCCCTGTAAAATAACATCATAATAGGTATCTTGGAGATGTCTTAGGATTTGAAAAGCGTTGTTTCCCATAACAGTGCGAATCAGATCTGCCACGTTCCACTCTGACGGTAATTGTCTATTTGATAATAGAACCAACTCTTCGCATTTTTTCCTATTTCAAAAAAGAAAATTTTCTAATTCAGGTGGAGTGCTTTCTGTGTCCAACATAGTTGAAGAAATGATATCAGCACTACTTATTGAAGGAAAATAAGAAGTCATTTCCATAAATTGCAAATCGCTGAAAGTTACCATATAGTTCAATTTCTTGTGGATTCATTAGTTAGAATTCATCCTTCTAATTTCGCTTCTTGCTCTTAAAATAAAAATAGACTTGTCAAAAATAGCCAGTTGGGTTGGTCCGATCAAGAAGGAAATGGGAGTCTTTGGGCATTGCTTGGGTAGAGTTAAGGCTACCTAGCTTAATTTCATCACTGCACACTTTCTATATAGATGTCCTATTTTTGACTGCATGCTATTGGAGAGAGAACTACGGTGGGTTTAGTCAAAAGCATTTATCACGTACTCAATTCAATTCAGCAAGACAAATCTCTCTTTTTTTCCCTTCTCTTCACTTACATAATTTCAAGGTCGGTAGTTAGCTGCGTAGCAATCAATGCATCTAACAAGAATCAATCAATCCCAAGTCCATGTGGAATGTGCTTACTCAATCCCATCGCTTCATGCCTTTGCCTTTGCTGACTTTATAGCAAGATCATGGCACAGGAGAGCTTATTGAAGGGCTTTGGTCCACTGCCCATAACCTTTTTTTAGTGCTTTTTTTGTTGTTCCCTAGATTGATTAGATTAATTAGAGGGAGTAAAGAACAAGTAACAAGAGGAAGGAGTTATCCATGGGATGAACAACAAAGTGGATCGATCTAGTTTCTACGCCATAACGGCTTGGAAAACTCAATCTATTTGGTCTCATTCCCCAAACTTAGTCTAGACTAGTCAAGCTCCTAAACAAGCGAAGGAATTTAGAGGTATGTTTGAGCGAAGTAGCTAGGGGGGACCCATGTCCTTTGTTCGACGCCATCTAATGTAGGCTAAGTCTAAACCGTGTGGAATCAAGGTAATGGCATCCCTTTTCCATGAATTGGTGGAGTAAGATAGTCTCTTCTGTCTCTTTACGCAATTAAGTGTCATCCCACTTCTGCCAGAATTAAAGCCAGTACATGGATGCTTAAATGATTCGGTTTATGTCATACACTCAAGTGCTTGCCAACATACCTATCCCTCACCTTTTCTTTTGGCTGAACCACTTTAGAGCTACAGCTTCATTAAGCAAGAAGAAGGAAAGAAGAGCTAACTGTAGGGAGTCTCGAGACAAATCAACTCCTACTCCAAATGTAACCCCCCATTACCCTAGAGTACGCACCGGAACGCCCGTGGGTCATTCCGACATATAACCTAAGATAATGGAGTGCTACGTGAAACAACTATCGAACTCCAC
>JANIIA010043340.1:0-11736 GCA_027478495.1 Erythroxylum alaternifolium
CTTATGGAAATGGCTAATACGGGTTCATAGAGATAACCCTCAAGGTAATACGCAAGCTCACGTCTTATGATGACTCCATATGTTGGGCTTCAAAAACGGGGTCCAACAATTACAACTTAAATATTTTATTGATATTTTTTGTAGTTCTAATTATGATCATAAAATCAAGTAAAGTTCTAATTTTAAAATATAAATAAAATGAAAAAGTAATAAATATTCCCTTTTCTTAATAAATGCCATAAGATATTCGTCTATGATATATAATATCATAGTTTATTATGATGAAGCATTTTCAAGCAAACATACTAGCATATGTCCTTTTTTTAACTTAGATTAGTCTTTTTCTATATATTTGGTTTTTCTTTTTTGGTAAAGGGAACGTTTTCAAGAAAAGAAATTAATTTAGATCCTAACACCTGATATTACTAAAAGGAACTCTAAGGTTTTATTTAAATCTTAAATTGATAGATATCTAAATTTTTGTTTTGGTTATTTCTGAAAATTACAATTGATATAATTTTAATTTTAAAAATATTATCAATTAGGCATCTCATATAATGTGAACCCCATCCTTACCTCTGGTCGATGTTGTTATTCGTTGGTTAACCAATAGTGTCTACATGATGGGTCGTGTCTGTTCATTGTGAAATCTCAAGACCTTTTGAACCATCATATCCTTATTTTGTTTTGATGGAAGACAACAAGGCATATAAATTTGGTAAAAAGAGATATTGGGTCCTTAGGCTTAGCAATAGTCTGCATACACCGTCTCTTGCATTTGCTAAAAGCTTAGAAGAGCCCTCTCATATCTGTCCAAAAATCTCTCAACATCAATGACAGGAGGCATGTAATAACATTCTGCATTTTCATTTTTCTATAATAGGCATGTATATAGATTATCATGTCTAACAATTGGAATCAGAGCAAAATTTACCACTGTCTTGGTGTAGTTAAGTTTCTGTGATTATATGTATGGATACACGAATTTTTTGTTGCAAATATTGACATTATTACAATCAATATATTGTGAAATGGCTCTTGCATATATGAAGCAGTCACTTAAAATGGTTTTGAATTAACAAATTTTGGAATTTTAGAAATCAAGATATAGAAGGTTAAGAATATGGGTCAGATCCGGGTCCTATTCACCCGATTGAAGGTTGAAGACGATAAAAGTTATGGCGCTCGTCTTAACCTTTTGTTCGCTTCTATTAACTTAAAAGATCAATTCTTATAGGCCCACCATCTTATGCTTTAAAGAAGAAACGTGAAGTCTAGGCAAATAACTCTTTTTATGTGGCCCATGATTACAAAATTTAACTGGTTTTTGCTTTAATTGTTTCATGCATTTTCGTGCAAACTTTAACAATTTGACCTTTACTACGTGAGGCCTAACCTTTGGAAAGTTTGAATAGAGGTTTGCAGAAACCTTGATCTCATGGGCAAGTTTTAGTTAAGCATAACCTTTGTTAGTTAACATCTTTTCATGGGACCCACAGATGTTGACTTGGTTATTGCTTTGAATTTGTGTTTGTTTTTATTGTTCCCTTGTGTATGTGAGAGGATACAAAACAAATTAAATATCGTGGGACCATCTTAGGAAAAGTATTTGTAAACTCCAGAAATTGTTTTAATGTAAGCTTTATATGTAAAGCATAAGCATCATTTCTAGAACAATCACTCCAATCACTCGTAACGTGGGGTAAAGAATAAATGGTATATTTTTGATTGAAAGTGGTCTGTCTTTATATTATACTAACATTTTTATTTCAACCTAGATTAGTCCAATTTTATTAAATTACATGATTTAATATATATATATATATATATAAATTTTATGCAAATAGATGATATTGATTCATTATTAATAAATTATAAAGGATTATGTAAAACCTTTATTATTCATCGTTTTGCATAAAATGAGGTGTCATGTGATCAATATAATTTTAATTAGTTGAAGATTAGCCACAACATCTTTGATTAATTAAAAATATATATTATGTGTTATGGATCACATATAGTAAAATAACACAAATTGTTTTCTCAAAAAATATTTATTTCTAAAAAAAGACACAGATTGTAATTAATCATATTTAAATATAACAAATTTTATCCCACAGGAAGATTTATTATATTTTTATGATTAATTAGGATGGAATAACAAAATGTCTTTTTCTTAATTTAGCCACAGGTATTAAGAAAAATAATATAATTTGATAGTTTCATCATAAAGACTATGTATGAATCTTTAATTAAAGTTTAGTCCAGAGGTAGTTTTAATTGTTATATGATTCACATATGAAATATGATTGCATGTTTTAACATTGGAAAAATATGATTGCATATTTTAAACATGTTTCTTTGCTTCAATAAATTTAGTGACATAAGTATGTAATTTGAATTTTGTGCAATTATTCAACCTGTGAATTTTTCTTATATTCAATCTGATATTTCCGAATTGAATGGTGATAACTATAAAATATGGAAAGAGAGGGTTCTCCTCCAATTAGGGTGTATGGATATTGATTATGCTATCCGAAAAATGAACTAACTGTACTTATTGAAACTAGCACTCAGGCTAAAATTACTTTTTACGAATGTTGTGAGTGATCTA
Organism: Erythroxylum alaternifolium; assembly: GCA_027478495.1. Lineage (NCBI taxonomy): Eukaryota > Viridiplantae > Streptophyta > Magnoliopsida > Malpighiales > Erythroxylaceae > Erythroxylum > Erythroxylum alaternifolium. The sequence continues at coordinate 2,615 of JANIIA010043340.1, forward strand.
ATCGCCTCAGCATGATGTACATAAAGACCAAAATTCATCCTAGTATTCGTGGTTCTATTGGAGAGTGTGATTATGTTAGGTATCTATTGAAGGCTATTGATGAATAATTTGAGTCTTCAGATAAGGCCCTAGTTAGCACCTTAATGACTAAGTTATAATCAATGAAGCTCATAAATGTTAGCAGTGTGCATGAGCACATCATCCGAATAAGGGACATTGCGGCTCAACTGAGGTCTCATGAGGTTGAGATGTTCGAGTCTTTCCTTGTGCATTACATCCTTAATTCTCGTCCACCTTAATATGGACCCTTTAAAATCTCTTACAATACACATAAGGATAAATGGTCTATCAATGAACTTCTGACCATGTGTGTTTAAGAGGAAGGGAGGTTATTAATGGAATTTGGTGAAAGTACACATCACTACTGTAGGAAAGATTAGAGGGCAAGCCAAACAAAAAGGATAGGGTAAAATATCAGTTTGTACTAAGATCAAAAAGAATTTCAATCCCAAGTGCCGCTTCTGCAAAAAGAAAGGGCACATAAAAAAGGATTGTTTCAAATTTAAGGCATGGCTTATAAAGAAAGGTATTTCAATCTTACTTGTTTGTTATGAATCTAATATGGTTGATGTTTGTCATAACACTTGATGGATTGATTCTGGTTCTACAATCCATATTTTCAATACCTTGCAGGGTTTTCTAAACCACAAGAAGCCAACGGGCGATGAACAATGCATCTATTCAGGCAACAAGATGCATTCACACGTGGAAGCTATTACGACATGCAAATTAGTTTTAAATTATGGTTTTGTTTTGAATTTGGAAAGAACATTTTATATTTTAAGTTTCTCAAGAAATTTGATTTTAGTTTCAAGACTTGTTCCTATGGGATATTCCATTAAATTTTCAAATACATTATTTGTGTCTATAGTAATGTTGGTATTAAAAGATGTGTTATGAGTGAACAATCCTCTATGTTGTGGAATTAAAGATTGGGACATATTTCCCTATTAAAAAAATAGTGAATGATAGAGTACTTAATACTCTAGACTTTACTGATTTTGATGTTTGTGTGGACTGCATAAAAAGAAAGGTGCTAAGAGGAGTTTAGACATATTAGAGATCATACATACAGACATTTGTAGTCCAGAAATGGACTTGCATGGCCAGAAATACTTCATCTCATTTATAGATGATTACTCGCGATATATGTATCTCTATTTACTTTATAACAAGAACGAAGCATTAGATGCCTTTAAGGTATTTAAAACGGAATTAGAGAAACAATGTGGTAAGTAAATAAAGATCGTGAGAACAAATAGAGATGGAGAATTTTATGGTAGATACATTGAGGGTGGACAAGCACCTAGCCATCTGTGAAGTTTCTTCAAGAGCATGGAATAATAGCTTAATACACCATGCTTGGGTCTCTGGACCAAAATGGTGTAGCAAAAAGAAGAAACCAAAAAGTATTAGACATGGTGCAGAGTATGCTTAGCAGCTCTAAACTTCCTAAATCCTTGTGGAGTGAAGCTCTTAAAACGGCAATGTATATATTAAATCGAGTTCCAACTAAGGCTGTTTCTAAAACACCATTTAAGTTATGGAAAGGTTGGAAACTGAGTTTTCGAAATATACGCATTTGGGGATGCTCTTCTGAAGTAAGAGTTTATAATCCATAAGAAAAGAAACTGGAGCCAAGGACTATGAGTGGGTATTTCATTGGATATGCTGAAAGGTCATTGGGAATATATTTTATTTTCCATCTCATAGTACTAAGTTTGTGGAATTAAGAAATACAAAGTTTCTTGAGAATGATTTGATTAGTGGGAGTGATCAATCTCGGGACTTAGTTATTGAGAAGGATCATTGTGAAATACAAACTCCTACTTTAAGTAATAGATTGATTATCATTCACAACATCCCTCAAAGTCAAATGGGTGGTGAGCAACCAATCATTAAAGTTCCACAAGTTGTTGAAGACAATCTAGTAGATCCAATTGTTCAGCAATCACCAGAGGTTGTTGAGCAGCAAGTTATACAAGCTCCTCCTCAGGAGAGCTCTAATACAACATTAAGAAGATCAACTAGAGAAAGGAAATCAGCAATACCTAGTGATTAAATTATGTATTTACAAAAAGCTGACTATAACAATGGAGCTGAAAATGACCCTGAAATATTGTCACAATCCATGAGTTGCAATGAATCTCAATTGTGGTACAATGCTATGGTATTGAGATGAATTCTATGGCATCTAACAAAATTTGGGATCTTGTCAATTTTTCTAATGGTACAAAGGCCATTGGATGTAAATGGGTCTTTAAGAGAAAAATGACTCATTAGGCAACATTGAAAGATATAAAGCTAGACTTGTTGCCATAGGATTACTCAACAAGAAGGAATCGATTACATAAAGACCTTTTCTCCTGTATCTAAAAAGGATTCCTTACGAGTGATTACGGCATTGGTTACCTATTTTGATCTGGAACTACATCAAATGGATGTGAAAACAACATTCCTAAATGGAGACCTAGAGAAAGAAGCTTATATGAAACAACCAGAAGGATTCTCATCTAATGATGGTGAGCATTTGGTGTGTAAGCTTAAGAAATCCATATATAGATTGAAACTAGCCTCCCGTCAATGATATTTGAAATTCTATGATATCATCTCTTCATATGGTTTTGTAGAGAATATCATAGATTAATGCATATATCTGAAAGTTAGTGGGAGTAAAATTTGTTTTCTTGTTCTATATGTGGATGATATTTTACTTGCCACAAATGATAAGGGTTTGCTATATGAGGTGAAACAGTTTCTTTCTAAGAATTTTGATATGAGGGATATAGGTGAGGCATATTATGTCATTGGCATTAAGATCCATAGGGACAAATCTCTATACATTTTAGGTCTATCCTAAGAAACCTATATCAATAAGGTCTTAGAAAGATTTTAAATGGAAGATTGTTCACCTAGTATAACACCTATTGTGAAGGGTGATATGTTCAATTTGAACTAGTGCCCGAAAAATGAGCTTGAAAGGGAACAAATGAAAAATATTCCATATGCTTCTGCAATAGGGAGCCTAATGTATGCTCACGTTTGTACAAGACTTTGCATTGCATTTGTTGTTGGAATGTTAGGCAGATATCAAAGTAACCCATGTATAGACCACTAGAGAGCTGCCAAAAAGGTGATGAGGTACCTTCAACGGTCCAAAGATTACATGCTTATGTATAGACGAACTGATAATCTCGAAGTAATTGACTACTCAGATTTGGACTTTGCTAGTTGTGTTGATTCACGGTAGTTAACATCTGGATATGTGTTTATGTTTGCCAGTGGCGCCATATCCTGGAAGAGTTCAAAGCAGACTTTAACAGCTACTTCTACCATGGAGGCTGAGTTCGTTTCTTGTTTTGAGGCTACATCATATGGTGTATGGTTGAAGAGTTTCATATATGGGCTTAGAATTGTGGATTCCAATTCTAAGCCATTAAGGATGTACTGTGACAATTAAGCTGCACTTTTCTTGGCTAAAAACAACAAGAGTGGTAGTCGAAGTAAACACATCGACATTAAGTATTTGGCCATTAGGGAACATGTCAAAGAGAACAAAGTGATCATTCAACACATTAGCACTGAATTGATAATTGTTGATCCTTTAACAAAAGGCATGCCACCAAAGAGTTTTAAGGATCTGTTGCTAGAATGGTACTTAGTTCCATTATGTACTTTCACGAAACTCTTATTAATTTGTTGTTTTTCTCATTTTGGTGTACACATTTTTATTTTGAGAATAACACATATTATGGACCTAGAATACACCTTGATGTTTATTCATTCAGTTAAAGTGAAATAAGGAATAGGATGCATCGTGATACATGGAAGATAATACTCACCTTTAGAGGACTTATCGCCATGATTTGTGCATTTGGTTTCTTTAATTGAGTAGAGGTTTTATGACTTTTCGATTACATCTATGACCCAAGTGGGAGACTGTTATCCGTTAGTTAACTAATAGTTTTTATATGATGGGTAGTGTCTATTCATTGTGAAACCTCATGACCTTTTGAATCATTATGTCCTTCTATTGTTTTGATGAAAGACAACAAGACATATAAATTCGGTAAAAAGAGATATTGGGTCCCTAGGCTTAGCAATATTTTGCATACACTATCTCTTGCATTTGCTAAAAGCTTAGAAGAGCCCTCTCATATTTGTCTGAAATCACTCAACATCAATGGCAGGAGGTATGTAATAACATTCTATATTTTCATTTTTCTATAATAGGCATGTATATAGATTATTATCATGTCTAATAGATGTTTCAAAATCTAGAGATTTAAAAGGGGGCTGTTGAACATTTGTGAGAAACTATATCAGGGAAAGGATAGATCAAGACTTTATTTCTTAAATATCTAGTCAAGTCTTGCATGAAAAACTCGCCTTAAAAGTCACACATTTCCCTACAAGGTTTTTCAAGCAAAAACAGATTGACTATTAGCAAACTAGTATCTTTTTCTATAATGTTTGTAATTGCAATGGCATATTCTATAACGTAACCAACCTAATTCTTAACATCAATAAACAAAAACTTAAAGAGTTACAACTAAATATTACATCTTGCATGGTCTTCGTTGCGGTGGAGTAACCCTTGCAAACACCAAAAACTTGGTATGCCTTCTTGATGTATAAGATATCAAATGGTCTTCCTGATACATCGTTAATAGACTTCGGAAAAGTTGTTATATGTGTTTCTATTGATCTTATCATCAAATTTTTTGTGCCATCATATGCGTCCAATCATTATATGGAAGCTTGGCAGGTTAGATGTATCAAGTGTACAATGGGTTATTACAGATAGAGGGGTTGAAGGTAATCGTGGTCTGGAAACAATAAACAACTGAGAAGCATAAAGATGGTTACAAAGTTTTTATTCCGGGGGTAGGTTGGTGGTCGTTGATCAGTATATATAAAAAGAAAAATGAGATAATGGTAAAGACTTCCTGTCATTTAAGATGTTTTAAGTGTTAATGTGATATCTAATTTTCAAATTAAAATATGTTAAATATTTCTTTCTGATGAAATTTGTAAAAATTTAGGGTTATGTAAACAGAGTAATTTTTATAATGTTTAAAATTTTTTAACGTTATTTTAGAATTTAAGTTAATTTTATAAAAACTTTTTAATTGAAAACCTCCATTTTTTTTACATTTTTCTATTTATTCATTCTGTGAATATAACTTATATAATTTATCCTCCAATCCCTTTATTAATTAGAGCTTAAAGAAATTGAATCAATAATGCCCACTGTTTTTGGAGGATTGTAGGATTGCAATACCTAATATATTTTTCACTTAATCCTCCTTGAAGGCCGTTCTATCTGTTCGCCCATCAGCCTCAAAAGGTACGGTAGCCTCCCTAAAGATCTCGGACAAATTTGTTGACGGCAGCAACTCAAGACTTTCGTTCAGAGAGTGAACTTGATTTCAGTTCCTAGTCATCTCGTTGCCTATATGAAGACTTGAAAAACGACCTGCTTCTAGCTGGTGATCTTAATTGGAACTACCAACTCGGCGTTTGGCTTGAGTTCCAAATGTTCCTTATTTCCATGAATCATTTGAATATGCATTTTTTAAGTCTTATTAACTTTATGGGTGTCAATTTCAGCATCACCTCAAGGTTATGCATGGCATTTGTATGTAGATCATATTAGTTTGATTAGGAAAATTTTGAACAACAAAACTAGATGAAATATAGGCAACTTCTTATTAATTAATTTACTTAGGATTGTGCTTTCTACGAATATTGTTGTATTTGCATATTCTAGTTTTACTAGGATCAGTCCTACCTAACCAAACATTATGTGTCAATAGTAATTTTATTTGAATCCATCGAGAATAGGCCTAAGTACTATTATTTCATGGCGTTAAGAGGGTTTCTTATGCTTGGCCAAGAGGAATAGGATATCGTCGGCACTCCATTGGGCTGCAGCCGGGTCACACCCGACCTGACTGGAGGTTGAAGACAACCTGTGATACCTTTTTTTTGGAAAATTTTTATTAATATTAATTATGTTAATCTTATTGAAAATTTGGGTTAATCAAGACCAAACACTTATGATATGATTTTTAACTATAAAATCATTTTTGGGTATTAATATTTTATGAAAAATATTAATTTTTAATTATGCATGTCTTATGTTGGAATTTAAGTTTTTGACATGCATCTTATAATTGTTTAATTTTTGCACAAATTATATATGATTAATTGAAAATTTTGTATGTATAAATTTTTGTGATTATTATACATTCAAAATTAGATTAAATAATTTGTGCATTATTATTTGATTTATTTGCATTATTTATTAATCGATGCAAATGTTTAGGCTTTAATTTAAAGCTTAAGATAATGTTAGTGATCATATGATTTTAATTAATTGGGAGTAGCCACAACATCTCAAATTAATTACAATTATAAATTTGGTTTTAAGATCACATTAAATCATCAATTGTAATTAATCATACGTGATATGATGAAATCTACCCACAGGAATTTTGTTATATTTGTATGATTAATTAGGATGAAATATCGAATTATATTTCTTAATCTACCCACAGGAATTAAGAAAAGGAACATAATTCAATAGTTTTGTCATAAAGTTGTAAATGAAGCTAATTGAGAAGAACTTTAGCCCACAAGCAAGTCTTATGTCACTATATTCATCTATTAAATGCATGGTTTATATTGGTAAACCATGAATTATTTTTGGCCTCGAACTATATATAACAAGCATATATTTTATTTCTTAATTTGCAGTTACTTAGACTGTGAATATTTCTGATATTAAGTGTGATATTCCCAAATTGAGAGGTGACAACTATAAAGTCTGGAAGGAGAGAATTTTGCTTCATTTGGGCTGGATGGATATAGACTATGCTATTAGGAAAGGATGAACCACCGAGTATGACTGAGATCAGCGCTCCAGACGTTGTTGCTCTTTATGAAAATGGGAGAGATCCAATCGCCTCTCTGTGATGTTCATAAAGACCAAGATATCAGCTGGTATTCGTAATTCTGTCGAACAACATAGTAATGTCAGAGATCTATTCAAGGCCATTGATGAGCAATTCGCTACATCTGATAAGGCCCTTGCCAGCACCTTGATTATTCAGTTGTCATCCTTGAGGCTCACTGGGATAAAAGGCATATATGATCATATCATGCGTATGATAGACATAGCGGCTCAGTTGAAAGGGTTGGAGGTTACTATATCGGAATCTTTCCTAGTGCATTAAATTCTGTGCACTCTACCCCAACAATAAGGTCTTTTTAAAATCTCTTATAACACACATAAGGACAATTGATCGATCAACAAACTGTTGACCATGTGTGTACAAAAAGAGGAAAGGTTGTTGATGGAAGAAGGTGAAAGGGTCAATTTAACCATTTCAGGAAAGAGGAGACAGGATGATGTCAAAAAAAAGGGAAAGGGCAAAATGTCTCCTCAGTCCGATATAAAGAAACCGTCTAAGTGTTTCTTCTACAAGAAGAAGGGACATATGAAGAAAGACTGCGCTAAATTCAAGAACTGACTCGAGAAGAAAGGCACTCAAATTACATTTGTTTGTTATGAATCTAATATGGTTAATGTTAATCATAACACATGGTGGATTGATTCTGGTTCTACAATCTATGTTTCAAATACCTTGCAAGGTATGCAAAACCTAAGGAAGTCGGTGGGAAGTGAACAATTCATATATTCAGGAAGCAAGATGAGTTCATATGTAGAAGCTATTGGCACTTGCAGTTTGGTTTTGAGCAGTGGTTTTATTTTGTGTTTGGAAAAGACCTTTTATGTTCCAAATTCTAGAAATTTGATTTCTATGTCAAGACTTGTACCTTTTGATTTTCCCTTTAACTTTTCAGATTTTGGTTTCAGTTTATATAATGGATCTAAAGTTATTAGTTATGGTACATTATCTAATTGTCTTTAATCCATTCAGTTACAAAATGATGATGTCTATAATTCGATGCATGTCACTGCTGGATTGAAACGATGTGTTGTGAATGAAGAATCCTCTATGTTATGGCATCGTAGATTAGGACACATCTCTATTGAGAGAATTAAGAGATTAGTAAATGAAGGGGTACTTAGTACTTTAGATTTTGCTGACTTTGAGACTTGTGTGGATTGCATTAAGGGTAAGCGAACTAACAAGTCTAAAAGAGGTGCCAAGAGGAGTACAAACCTGTTAGAAATCATACATACAAATATTTTTTGTTCAGATATGGACGCAAATAGTCCAAAATACTTTATCACCTTCATAGATGATTATTCGAAATATATGTTTCTCTACTTACTTCATTCTAAGGACGAAGCTTTGGATGCCTTTAAGAAGTTTAAGGCTGAAGTGGAGAATCAATGTGGAAAATTGATTAAAATCGTGAGATCAAATAGAGGTAGAGAGTATTATGGTAGGTATACTGAAAGTGGACAAGCGCTTGGTCCTTTTGCGAAGTTTCTTCAAGAACATAGGATTGTTGCCCAGTACGCCATGCCTGATTTTTCGGATTATAATGGTATGGCAGAAATAAGAAACCGAACATTAATGGACATGGTAAGAAGTATGAGGAGTAAAACAAAACTTCCTTAATTCCTGTAGACTGAAACTCTAAAGATGGTTGTGTATATATTAAACCGAGTTCTAACCAAAGCTGTTTCAAAGACACCTTTTGAGTTATTTAAGGGTTGGAAACTGAGTTTGAGATATATACGCGTTTGGGGATGACCATCTGAAGTGAGAATTTACAGCCCACAGGAGAAAAAGCTAGACCTAAGGACTATTAGTGGGTATTTCATTAGATATGCTGAAAGGTCTAAGGGGTATAGATTCTATTGTCCATCTCACAGCACTAGGATTGTGGAATCAAGAAATGCAAAATTTCTTGAGAATGACTTGATCAGTGGGAGTGGTCATTTTCCAGACATAGTTTCTGAAAAGGGCCATTGTGAAGTTCAACCCTCTGGTTCAAGTGATAGATTGTAACATCCCGTTTCCGTATAACGGGTCGGATCAAGGAAACGGGTATATGAGAGATCAATCAGAGAAATTAGA
>JANIIA010043351.1:0-11736 GCA_027478495.1 Erythroxylum alaternifolium
TCACTGAGTTCGCAAAACTCACCCAAAATTTGCAATTATTTTTCAGGACTCAGAAGAATACCCCGTTAGGCAACGGGGGTATGCCTATTGCATGCGAGACAGGATTAGAGGTCGGGATCAGTTCGCATCTGCATTGTGTCTTTTTATTTTTGTACTAAATTGTATTTTCCGCAAAAGCTTATTGTATTTGAAATCGAATATTACAGTTTGTAATAATTTTGGGAAGATGTAAATGAATGATAATGCTTGTATTGTTGTAATTTTGAAATGGGCTCAAGTGGCAAATAAAAGTTATGTTGATTTCATGATGTTGTATCAAATGGTTATTAATTAAAGTGACATATTTTGGTTACGAATTTTTGTTCTTGATGTTTATGGGAAAAAAAATTGTATACCGACATTTAAATGCTAAGTGATGTGGCACACCACCCTCACTGGGCATGGATTCAGATATCACCATCGATATCGAGTTCGGGTCCAGCGAGAATGGGGTGTTACATTTAATTATTTATATCTAATTAAATATATATTATTAATAAAATTATAAGACGATTATAATTAAAATATAATGGAAATATATATTTTTAAAAAAATTTAATACAAAATTTTACTGACAGAACTATGCAATATTTTTGTCGGTAATTGTCTAAATACGACACCGATGGAAAGTATTTTCCGTCAGTAATATTGACTTATTTATCGACGGTCAATCTTACCGTCGGTAAGTTTACCGACTATATTAGAAATATTCCGATCCTAAATTTACATAGGGGTAAGCGACCGGTCGGTAAAGTTAGTGACGGAATAAATTGGACGGTCAGTAACTTTTCCATTGATGTTATCGACGGTTTATCTTTTCGGTCGGTAATTTTACCGACGATATGGAAACGTTCCGTCGGTGAATTTATCTACGGCCGAATCTCTGACGTTTTTGACCATCAGTTTATTTCGTCAGTAATTTGGTATACCGACGGTATATTTGTCTATTTCGTCGGTAATTTCCGTCTGTAATTCAATATTTTCTTGTAGTGTGGTATGAGAGGTTAAGTAACTTTTTATTTGAGAATAACTTTGAAAGAGGAAAGGTCGATAAAACCTTAGTTATTAAGAAAAAGGAGAATGATTTACTCGTAGTGCAAATATATGTTGATGACATAATATTTGGTGTTACTAATCCATCATTTTGTGAACAATTTTTAGCATTAGTGTATAGGGAGTTTGAAATGAGCATGATAGGAGAATTATCATTCTTTCTTCGATTACAAATAAGACAAACAAAAAAAGTAATCTTCATTATCTAAGACGAACACACAAAGGAACTTATTAAGAAATATCATTTTGAGAATGCCAAACTGATGGGGACTCCCATTTGCACTGGAACTAAACTTGATAAAAATGAAAAAGACAAAGCTACGAATGAGACAAAATATAGACGAATGATTGTATCATTACTATATCTTACAAGATCAAGACCAGACATGAGGCTTAGTGTGTGTCTTTGTGCATGTCTTTAATCAAATCCAAACGAAAACCATCCCAAACAGTCAAAAGAATCTTTCGATATCTCCACAAAACTATGGATTTTGGATTATGGTATCCAAAAACTGATTCATTTGATATAGTGGGCTATTGTGATGCAGATTATGCAGGTGATAAAGTCGATTGAAAAAGCATAAGTGGTCATTGCCAATTTTTTGGAGGATGTCTAGTATCTTAGTCCTGCAAGAAGCAAAATTACAAAGTGCTTTCGACGAATGAAGCGGAATACCTAGAAGCTACCAGTTGTTGTGCTCAAATCTTAAGGATGAAGCATCAACTACAAGATTTTCTCTAAACTTTTCTCATATTCCTATATTATCTGATAAAACGAGTGCTATCAATCTTTCTAAAAATCCTGTGCATCATTTTAGAACTAAGCATATAGAAATCAAACATCATTTTCTTAGAGATCATGTTTTAGAAGGAATCATTGATCTTTTACATGTTAATACTGAGAATCAAGTAGTTGACATTTTCAACAAGTCACTCTTTGAAGATAGATTTTGCGTGTTAAAAAAATATCTTGGTATGTGTAAACCCTCTGATATTATTTTTATATGATTATTTTGCTACTTGTCTTTATATTTCATTTAGCAGGCTCTTTCTGTTCTGATTCCTTAAAAACTCTACTTCTAGTTTAGAAGGCCTCTCTTGGTTTAATAGAGTAAGATTACATATATAATAAAAAAGAAAATTTCTTTCTTTTGTCATTTCAACATATAAAGAGTCGCGCAAAGTTCTAACAGGTGGTTGTACTGATCTGTTAGAGGATACACAAACGATCAAACTTCCTATACTAGCATATGATCGTTCATCTTTACACGAGATCAACGCTTAAGAAATGATTAATATACCATAAATAGACTTCTCTCCTCTACTCACCCTCATTGTTCTTCAAAGCACAGCTTTTAACTTTTTGCATTCCAACTCTCTATTTTCATCTCAAATCTTCTAAACCTCATCAATCGCTCTTAAAGTGGCACGAACTAGAAGAAAAGGTCAAAAGAAAACTCCAACTTCTACTAATAGTCATGGTGAAGCTCATGTTACTAAACCTATCTCCTATAAGCCCTAAGTATCAGAAGTGCAGATGAAGAACATTTTCGGTTGATTAGATAACCATAAACCAGAGAAAGTCTTACAAAGCAACCCAAGAAAATTTCTGAAGAAAAGGAAAACCCTAATGCTGAAAAGAGAGAGGAAGAAGAATCTAGAAAAAGAAAAAGGGAAGAAATAAAAAAAGGAAAACCGCATATGACCGAAGAAACTATTAATAAGTTGTTTCATGAAGACATGATTCCTAAATAAAAAAGGGTAAAGAAGATAAAAATAACTGCACAAAAAGGAAAGAAATCAATATCACCAAAAATGTTTCGGTCAGCAGAAGCTGAAGTTCACTATAAAATGTAGTACAAGAAAAGAAAGGGGGTTATTAGGTGGATCTTGCCTCCCATAATGTTTGATGACATAGGTATACCTATCTCTCCTTACTTTGTTGCCAATGGTTGGGAAAATTTTTCTGAAATTAAATGAGACAGTATGCGATGAGCTAGTTAGAATATTCTACACACACGTGAAAAGGAAGAAATTAATAGAAAACTAGCTATTGTCTCATGGGTGCACGAATGTGAAATTTTAATTTTTGAGGAAATCGTAAGAGAATTACTAAAAGTAGCTTCTATGGGGAGAATTAATTTTTCCTGTCATAAGTGGGATGTAGATGATCTAGAGTTAGTCGAAGTAGTCAAATCCATCTACCTTCATGTTGAAAGCACCCAAGATGCGAGACCCTGGAGTAGAAAATTAGACTTAATACCATAATGCGTTACATTGCTTTCAATTACTTTAATTTTTCCCAAGAGTAGCTCAGTTGAAATGTGCAATCCGTCGGACACTTTTGTGGTGTATAATTTGCTAAAAAGGAACATAGTGAATCTTCCAGCTATGATTTTGAGGTTCATGGTAGATAAGGGGAATCATAAGAATACCACCAGTTGCCTACCTTATGGAATGTTGCTCACCAAGATTTTAACCCATTATGGAGTTCCTTTTTCAAATCTGAATTGGTATGCACTGGCCAAGTTTCACTCTTCCATTCCCTATCAATTTGGATGCAAATTACAAAACATATATATAGATAAAAGATTTGAAAGAGTAGCAGAAAACTTAGATACTACTCTAGACCAAAAAACTCTTGTCCCTCCTCAGGATGAAAATAATGAAAATCTTTAACAAAAACTAAATTATATTTAATCCAATCAAGAACAGATGCGAGAACAAATAGATAACAAGTTGAATCAACTTCTTGATAGGAAAATTTTTCTTAAAAGAATCCTTGAATCTCTTCGATAACTCTGCTGCTATTTACTTTCTGCTTGGCTTATTTATACTAATGATTTTGTTTGATGCATTATTTACTCTTTGCCTTTATTTCATTTTGTTTTATTTCACTTCCTCCCTATCCTCTATTATTTTTGATAATCACAAAGGGAGAGAGTTTATTTGCATAAATTTTTGCATATTTCTGTATATAAGATGATATATTTCTCTATGTATATTTCTCAATGTTGCCTCAATTATATATGTGATTGATTCTGATGTTAAACTTGTAAAAATCTGTGATATATAAATTATAAGTTCCTTTCTTAAGTGACAGGCTCCTTCTAATTATGTCTGAACATATAAAAGTCACAAGTATCTTTCGAAATCATCTATTATCTCTTTGAATTTTGAAAAAATATCTATTATTGCTTATCATCATCAAAAAGGGTAGCTCAAGGTTTATCATGAACGCTTTTGATGATAACTGTATAATATTTCAAAATTCAAATTGGATTTATTTCCTTGTATAATTAACGACCTAATTCTTAAAAGGAAATAAAATCATAAGAAATACGCTTTCTTTCTTGCAGAAACCTTCATTATGAACTTACTTATTAGAAATGGTTTATCTGAAAGGATTTTACTAATTACGAAGGTTGTATATTAGCCCCGTGATTATTGGAAGACTTTTGGTAAAGATGACATGAAATATAATTAGATTTAAATCCATCCAATTGACTAAAGATGCAAGTGAAGCAACGATTAGTTGAAAAAATTGACTATTTAAGGAAGAGTGATCGACAGTTTACATATGCTAAGTTTTAATATTTATAACCTTGATAATATTGCAAGCGTATGGGTCATTCATGTAGTACCTAAGGTATCGATCCTACGAGAAGGAGTAATTTAATCCTAAAATCTAAGGCTTAACTCAAATTCATAAATAACTGAAATAAACAACTAAGCAGAAAATTAATCAATTAATAATCAATCTCAAGAATGAAATTCATAAATTATAAATAAGATAGCAATTTGGACAACCTAATCAAGAATCAACCTAAGAACTACCAATTAAGAGAAAGAGGGCTTTAATATGACTTTAATGAAAATCCAATTGATTATGAAATTATCGAATTATTGGGTCTAGATAGTCCTAGGGTGGTCTCAAGTTAAAATATTTAACCCTACTTAATAATCCCTAATTACATTATAGAATTGTAATCTCTCAACTCACAATTTACCCAAATCCTAATTTAGTTATGAAATTGTCTAATAACTTACTGAAACCTATGCACGATCTCTTGCTACACAAATTTAACGGTTTGATTCAATTCTTTATCTATCAAACTACCTAACCCTCGTTAGCCCAATTTGATGATATTCACTCAGTTCACTCTCTCAGTTTGTTACCAAATTATTAAGAATAGAAATTGAATCATGAATAACTCAATAAAATTGTAATAAATCAAATTTCATAAAAAAGATAAATCCTGAAGGTGACTTTAGACAATATCCTTAACATTCAACAATCTATAATCTATGGCTATCTCAAATTCTATACAATTGTAAGAATGAAATAGTTCGGATGATGATGGAGGAAGCGACGACAGGAAACTATCTATTTCGGGAAGTACTTCTCATCAAGCTTCTTCTCAGTGTCTCTCTTCCTTCGTCTCCTTCCTCAAATCTCTCAATAAGCTCTCTAAGATTTTGGAATTTAGCTTACGCAAAAAGCTGCTTTAATTGTTCTTTATGCTCCTTAAATACCTTGGAAGCCCTAGGGTTTGTCAGGGGTCGAAACAGCCTGAAAAGTTCCTCGAAGCTTGACATTTTCACCTATTTTCTTGTCTACCCGATGCAGGCCATGATCATGGCCCTACCTGTCATGATCGTTGGCAGTGTCTAACCCTCTTTGTCACTATCGTGACCAAAGTGTCACAATCATGGCCTAGTTTAGACCTCTTTACCTGATCATGACCAAAGTGTCACGACCATGTCCAGGGTCCTGGTGGCTCACATCTTTCTGTCAAGATCGTGGCTTATTGTGCCACGATTGTGGGTTATGGTTTTGGCCCCAAACTCACTAAAACTTCTCCGTTCTTCTCCGTTGACCTTGAAACACTAAAAAACACACCAAGGTATTTAAAAAACATAACATTTAAGCTCAAAGATTTACACTAACCCATAAAAATACTTAAACACATAAACTAACACAATTAAAACCTAAAAACATACTCAACACTCAAATTAACACTAAATACCTAACAAATTAAACCTAAAACATAATGCAAATCATAACTATCAACATCCCCATATCAAACGATGTCGTTTGCTTTTACGCTTTAAGTCACCCGAATGTCCCTCCCCCCTTCCCCCCATATGTGTCTTCTTCTTCTGTGTGTTTCTTCTCTTCTGAATTTTTCTTCGGTTATCTCTCCTTTTTTGCTGTCTCTCCTCTTTTGTTGTTTCTTTATGTGTCGGTGGAGGTAATTTTTCAGCCCATGTCATGTGTTTTTTCGTATGAGATATCTAATGAAAGTTTATTTGGGTATTTCATAACTTTCGTTTATTTGTGTATTCTGTGATTGGAAAACATTTTTAAGGTTTAAATGTAAATGATAGAAGGGACAAGACATGATTTTGGTTGTGATGTTTGGATGAATTTGTGACGCATGTAATGTGTTTGATGAAATGTCTTTTCCTTTTTCTTAACCAATATTTTAAAGGTTTACTTATTATTCTTTGTTTAGGAAGCAAATAGAGTTAAACCAAATTGAAGGACAAGTATTGGTTAGTTTGATTTGAGTTAATGTTGGAAAAGACCTAGATTTGAATATAACCTCCAACATAATTATGTATTAGCTCATATAACATATCGGACAAGTTGGTGAGACATGCCTTCAAAATAAGCATATATTAGATTATGAGTGATGTTATTTTTTATTCATAGGAGTTGTATTGAATGTTTGGAGTTGTGGTATCATATATATTAAGGTATGGTATTTGAAACCTATAAATAAAGCTTTCTTAAAGATACACAAAACAAACAATAGAAGTTGGTATATGATCATCATGTGTTTAAATTTAACTTAGATAACAAACTTGCCAAAAATTGACATCAAACAATATTAACTCCTACTTTGATTAAATCCAGGATATATTCAAATATGTTGTTTTTGAAAGCAATGTTTTCCTTATTGTAATATTGAAAATTTTATTATTACTAGATTTTATATTATATGATTTAAATTACTTTTTCAGGAATAGAAGCTCGGGGATTTATATTTGGGCCTCCCATCGCATTGGCAATTGGAGCAAAGCTTGTTCCATTAAGAAAATCAAGGATATTGCTTGGTATTGTTTCATCAAATTTGTATTAGTTTAATCTAATATGTCTTGGGGATATATGTGTACTATGTCTAATGGCATAGTCATTGATGAGTTTTTATGTTCTTCTTTAATAGTCTAACTATTTATATTTGAGTTATGTTTGAATCATTAATGAGTAAATGTATGATTACATAAGCATTTATTATATGTGGAATAAGTTTGAGATGTTATGGATGATTTGAGCCATAATAAACTCCTAGGATGTTATATAGGCTGGAAACTTGTGATGCAGCTCCTATGGGGCTTATCGGTGAAAAATTTCACAAGCTTTAGAATCACAGCGAGAACTTGTTTTCTTGATTCACAGGTGTAAACAATGCCACGTACCATAGGTCATTAATTTGATCGATTAACACTTCGACTTCGATGTGATTAATGCAAACTTAGTATTAACACAAGGAATTAATACATTTTATAGACAAGACAAATTCTTTACATAATAAACCCTAGGACGGTATATAGGCTAGAAATCTGTGATGTAGCCCCCGTGAGGCTTATCGATGAAAAATTCCATAAGCTTAGGAGTCATAGCGAGAACTTGTTTTCTTAATTCACAGGTGTAAACAATGCTACATATCATAGTTTTGAAATCAATTGTAGTTCATTAATTCAATCGATTAATACTTAGGGGATGTTGTGTAAAGTTTAGATGTTCTTTAAACTTAGGCGAACATGAATGATACTGACTATGGAATCACTGTTTGAAATAAACAGTTTTACATAAATGAGTAATGTTGATAGATCTTGGATGTGTAGATGATTAACACCTGATGGTTTCATTAATCTTAAGTTTGTTGAGGGAGCTGAAGCTTTTATTCATTATGCATGTTCTCAACCTGCATATATGGATGGCCCAAAGATCAGATGTCCATGTAAAAAGTGCAAACACATTCGTTTCCTTCTTATTGATGAAGTGAATGGGAATTTGTTGAGGAAAGGGTTTATCCAAAATTATTTTAGGTGGACACGACATAGGGAACATTGATTTGTAACACCTTAAGGGGTAATGAAGCATAATCGTCAATGAAATTAAATGAGTTTGAAGGGGGGATTAGATTTAGAAAAAATAATGTGGATGCAAATGGTTTATAATGCAACCGGTTATACCTTTCAGGAAAATATAGAAAATTTTAAAGAAGAACCAAACCCAGATTCAAAATAGTTTGATTTATAATACTCAGCTGACCAAGAACTCTGAAGGGCATATTTCTTGTAACATCCTGTTACCTATACATACGGCTAGAACAATTAATGGTGAGACATTTATATGACTTAAGATAAATGAATGTTAGACATAAGTTATGACATATTGTTGGGCACATTCATACAATTGTACATGCTTTCATTTGGCATTTCCAGGTAAGTATGACAAATTGTGATTATGATAAATGGTGAATCACTGAAGATAAATAGCATACGTGAGGGACAAGCAATGGGCCCACGTATAATATCATTTAAGTTAGGAAGACTCCACTATAGTTTGAAATTATGACAAATGGTGAGTCAGTGGAGATTAATAGTACACATGAGGGACATGGAATGGAATCACGTATCATATTGTTTAAGTTAGGAAGAATCTACCATAGTTTTGATTTCTTACTGAAACACTTCACATTGCGATTCTCTCACCTGACCTTCATCACCGAACAACAATTTAGCAACTTTTGCGATACTGATTTCTATTTCAGTGTTAGAGTACTTGCTAAGCGAGTAAGTGGTTGTAATGTTGTTTCCACTGTGCAAATGAGCATGTTCATGTTGGATATACATATTTTCATAAAAAGGGGTTCACAGTGTAGATAATAGATATGAGGGTTCTGGATGTTGGTTAAATTGAAAAGCGAACGCAGAAGAAAGGAAATGCAGAAATAATCCACAAGTATAGATAGTAGTTTGCGATTCTGGCATTTATGTGAATTTTGGCTTTTTGAGCTATTTGGTGTTCTGGAGTTAAAAAGAGAGCAGTATAGATGATATTTTCATGTTGGAGGTTTAACAGCAATGAAAATGATGTATAGAACTTGTATAGGCATGAAAGATGATAAGTTTTGCTTCATCTGTTTTTTGTATCCTTTGTAAAGATGCAAAGATACATCCTCTAGGAGTTATTCTCTTTTGTAAGAGATCTTCTTTGGCAAGTTATCTACTTCTGTGAGGATCCATCATCTGTCAAGATGCATTCTTATATGAACCAGACTTCGTCTATGTCTTGATTTCTCTACTACCAAACTTTTTCTGTATTGTTTCTTCTGTGATGATGTCATCTTCCTCTGGGTGACGTCATCTTCCTCTGTATTGCTTCGTCTGTGTTTTGTATTCTCTGTGAACTAACTTCTTCTGTGATGATGTCATCTTCCTCTAAGTGACATCATCTTCCTCTGTGTTTTGGCTTCCTCTGTCTTTTGCTCCGCTTATTTTTGTTTCATCTGCCTTTTGTTTCGTCTGACTTTTGCTTCGTCTACTTTTTGCCTAAGTGTCCAAAACTTCCTTCTGTGTTACTGTTCATGAACTTCCTCTGTATCACTGTTCATGAACTTCGTCTGTCTCACTATTCATGAACTTCATCTGTTTCACTATTCATGAACTCTGTCTGCATTACTATTCATGAACTTCCTCTTTGTTACTGTTCACGAACTCCTTCTGTGATGACGTCATCTCCTTCTATGTTTTGCTTCTTCTATTTTTCGTCTATACCTATTTCTGTCCCATTTTTGACCCTATAGAAGATGGAATTGGCCTCAAAGGTCTGCATAACAGTTGTAGATCTTGAAATCCTCTTTCAAACCATATAAAGAACACCTTGATCTGATCCCTCTAGAGAAAGTTATGGCAATTGTAAAACATCTTCTGAGTTACTATTCCTAAACTTCTTCTAGGTCACTGTTCATTGTATATCTTCTTCCCTATTTTTGATCCTCCAGAATGTAAAATTGGTCTTTGAGATCTTCATGAAATTTGTATATCTTAATACCCTCTTTCAAATCATATAAAGAGAAATTGAATCCGATATCTGTAGAAAAGGTTATGCTGATAGGAAAGAATTCTTCTGTGATGACGTCAGCTTCCTCTGGGTTACGTCATCTTCTTCTGTAAATCATTTTCTTCTCTAAATCATCTTTTGTAACTCATTTTCTTCTATATAAGGATGCATCGGCTGTAAAGATGTATCTTTTGTAAATAAACTTATATCCATTGTACCCTCCCCTATGTTTACGTGAGACATGAAAGAGTGCCATGAAAAGAGGTCAATAAGAATTGAATCGTGATGTTAATAGTTTTCAATAAGTCTTGATGAGAGAGAGAGAAGTTATGAAGAAACCCCAAAATTGCCATTGAACATGCATCGTGCATATTTTCTATACTTTGATATGTTTAGCATGTTTATACAAAAGGTGATAATTGTGAATGTGTTTTGTCTGTTTTAGAGGAGCACGTCGGACATTACCAGACCATCTAGGCAATAGCTTCTGAGAGCATACTGTGAGTCAACCTAGATGTCTTCCTAGGATTGATTTGATTTGTGTGCACCTTGATTCTGTCAAACTTCCAATATTATTGAATTGTTGTGTGCTGTTTCTGGATTTCGAACCTGAGGTACGAGGAGTTTAATAGTTAGGCATGTATTGGGAGTGTTTTAATGTGATATGAATTTGACTTTTGTTTCTCAACGATAGTTGAATGTCGGACTGAGGTCTGATGATTATGAAACCATCATCTAAACATTTGTATGAGATTTTGTGTATGACATATTCAGTATTTTATGCATTTCATAAAATGCATGCTCAGATAAAGGTGTTGTGACTTGAGATGCCAGTTTGAAGTGCTTCCACGTAGAGCTTTGCTCCATGATATATGTGCTCTGCACGTAGAGCTTTGCTCCGTGATCCGTGATATATGTGTTTTGTACGTAGAGCCATGCTTCGTGAATTTGTTCCGATTGAGCCCTATAAGCTAACCTTTGTATATGTGTGTGAAAGGCACTCAGTC
The DNA here is from genome assembly GCA_027478495.1 of Erythroxylum alaternifolium. Taxonomy (NCBI): domain Eukaryota; kingdom Viridiplantae; phylum Streptophyta; class Magnoliopsida; order Malpighiales; family Erythroxylaceae; genus Erythroxylum; species Erythroxylum alaternifolium. Next base: position 11,239 of record JANIIA010043351.1, read on the forward strand.
ACAACAATAAGAACGAATATGAGTCGCATGTATGTCGCATTCAATTACGTGAGCAATATGTAAACGATATGCAAGTTGTAATGTATGGTTGTCTGTTATGATAATTTATGAATGGATGCTTATCTAATTGAATGAATAATTATGATATATGTGTTGTATTTATGCAATCCGGTTAATTCATCAATGATGGTTCACTCATTGAGTTTGCAAAACTCATCAAAATTACGCCGTGACTTTTCAGGTACGAGACCAGAGACCTAAGTTATAGTCAAGACATAAAGTTTCCGTGATAGAGATATAGATCAGAGGTCTGTCAACTGACTCCCGAAGGAAAATAGTTGTTGTCATTTTGTAATTTTGATAGACCCTATATAGAGTTTTATAAGCAATCGTTGAGAAGAACAATGTATATCAATGAATGATGTAACATCCCCTCACCATTTGCCATGAATAGGAGTGTATAAGTGTATAGTGACATATGCATGCATTCATATATGC
>JANIIA010043362.1:0-11736 GCA_027478495.1 Erythroxylum alaternifolium
GCAGGAGCAACTCCAACTATGGTCATTTCTCTTCTTCTTTCCTCTCACACACCACCAAAACACTCTTCCTTGCACCTCCCTAAGTTTGTTTACGTTCATGTCTGATTGTTGCACCAAAAATTCGTGCTTTACCCTCCTAAAGTTAAGTAGAGAATCATAATATAGTTGCCTTGTCCTAGCTGAAATCTTTCAAGTTTCCACCTTGAATGTATGATGATTCTGCATGTTTGGAGTACTGATTTAGAGTGACTTTTGAGTTTGTATTTGAACTGAAAAAGTAAGTAAATGATTAGTGTTTATAGCATGTTATGAAAGATAATTTATAAAGATTGAATTAGGAAAGATTGTATAAGATGTTAATGTGGAAGTGTGCTAGAATACTATGATCAGGAAAACTTTCACTGAACATGTCTCGGTTTTCTAATTATAACTTGATCTGTGTATTTCTAAATGAGTTGATTCTTAATTCAGATTAAACTAGAAATATATGTCTACAACTTTTCTGAAGAAGTTGAATGTTAATTCTATCTTTAAGCATTTCAAAATCTGGCTGGAAGTAGAGTTATGAGTTCTGTTACAATTAAAAAAAACAGTCTGAACTATTTTAGGTATAACTTTCGGTACACTAAATCAAATTGTACAATTTTGGTGTTATTAGAAACTGAAAACACAGTGGAACAATTGTCTAGAGAAAGTGTTACTGAAATACAACATTTTCCTGGTCATAATGATCATGCAAAGTTATCTCAAAAGGGGGTGTTAGGATGAAAATGCTGAGGTGTGCTAGAATTTGATAACTGAAATGTTTTTACCAAACATACTTTTATATTTTGGCTATATTTTGATCTGTAGATTTACAAATGACATGATTCTTGATTTAAATTGAAATAGAGACATTTGGCTACAAATTTTAAGAATAAATTGAATTTGAATTCTATCCTTAAGGGTATTGAAATTGAGCTTGAAAGTAAGTCTTGGCTTAGGCAGTGGCACTACCAGGGACAGAAATCAGGTCCAGTTGTTATTTAATAACCTGTATTGATATGGGCCGAATTAGACTGAAGTGTCTTCATCAAATTTGTAACTAATTCTCTTAGCTTTAAATTGGTATAAAGTTTGTAATTTTTGTATACTTGAATTGAGTGATATGAGGTGTACAACTTGAATGCATGACCATGCATTAGCCAAATTTTCAAATGTGCACAGTCTGTGGTAATTTGTGCTTAACTCATTGAATAATGAACCAAATTTAATGATCTTGGTATAAATAGAGACTTAAAACATAGGAGAATAATTTTATAAAGGAAGTATTACCAAATTCCTTCGTTTTCCTGATGATATTAATTATGCAAGTTGACCCGAAATCATGTGGGTAGAAAATTTGAAGTGGTCAATTAGGTTATGAAATTGATTTCACATTGTTTTATTTTGGTCCAAAATATAAGTACAAATGATATTAATGAGGGCTATGATATCTGATCGATTAGATGATGTGAATTACAATAAGATACACAGAATTGTCATTAAACATGCATTGTGCATATTTTATATAAGTACATGTGCATAAAGGAATACTTATACATTTATGCAAAAATGTGATATATTGTTAATGTGTCGTGTATGGTACAGAGGAGCACATCGGACACCAGTCAGATATTACCGGACCATCCAGGCAATAGCTTCTTGGAGTGTACTATGAGTCAACCTAGATGAATTTCCTAGGATTGATTTGATTTGATTTGTTAACTTTCCAATTATTGAACTGTTGTGATTTGTTTATGAATTCCGAACTTAAAGTCCGAGGAGTTAATATTTGGGAATATATTGGAAGTTTTCTGATTGCTGTGACATTCTGAATGATAATTGTATTATGTTATTTGTTTATGAATTCTGGACTTAAAGTCCGAGGAGTTAATATTTGGGAATGTATTAGAAGTGATTTAATTGCTGCGAGATTTGGAATCATATTTGTATCATATGTGACTATTGTATATGGCATATTATGTATTTGATACATTTTATAAATGCATCCTCAAATAAAGGCGTTGTGACTGGAGTAGCCCGTATGAAAGCTTTTGCACGTAGAGTTTTGTTCCGGGATTTCTGTTTCTACACATAGAGCTATACTCTGTGATTCCGTTCTGACTGAGCCCAAAGGGCCAGTACTATATATGTATGTGATAGCACTCGGTCACAACAATATTAACGAATCTGAAGTCCCATATGCATCTGTATTTGTTTATATATGATCTGATTTGCAATGATTAAATGATGTTCCATGACAGTGTGAGTATTTGGAATATACATGTTATGTATGAATAATTGCGAAATATGTGATTTGTGTATATGAATCCGGTGAAAACATCAATGATGGTTCACTCATTGAGTTCGCAAAACTCATAAAAATTGCAATGTAATTTTTCAGGTACGAGACAGGAGACTTAGTGATTATTCTGGATTAGAAGAACGTTTTGGACTAAGTTATGGCTCAGAGGTCTGTCAGCTGACGTCAGAGAGTTATAGGTTTTATTTTATAGTTTTTGTTAGAACTTGTATGAGGTTTTGTAAATATTTGTCTAATGAAAACAATGTAAAATTTGTGAATGAATGCAATGAATGGTTTTAAAATTTGCTGACTTTTAAATGATGTCAGTTGATGTCATGTGTAAGTTGGATTTGTTTTTGCTCTAACATATCATTATCATTGTGTACCTAAATGTTGGGGTATATACCCTATGGTAGTGGGATGTTCCACAAAATCTCTATCCCTAGTCTTTTTCAAAAAAATATGAAAAATCCTCAAAAACTAGAAAACTCTATTGCAAAACAACGTAAGAACTAAAACTCTCTGTGTGAATAGTAATTCACGTGAACAGTAAATGTTTTTAATCAATTTCGATTTCCTCTCTCCTCCATCATGTCGTAATCTTCAGCATATACACTCCCCACATATTCAGGCTACAAATCCCCACCAATAAGGCAACATTTGATTTCCAAAATCATAAAGATCTTGTGTGGATTGAATCTGATTTGAAATCAGATTCTACAGATGATCTTTTTCCTTGCACGTGCCCACGCTTAGTCAGTAACACGTTTGCTAACTTGTATTTGTTTCCTTATCTATCCATTTCATAACTTTTTACTTCATAATCAGCTCCAAGAATGCTCAAGACTTCCTAATAACAAAAGATGGGTAAGTCCATTAAGTTGAACTCAAATTGCACTCAACAAAAGGGAATTAGAAATCAAAATAGTGAAAATTGTTCATCCTATCAAATTCCCCACACCAATCTTTTGCTCGTCCTCAAACAAATATGCTAAACTACTACACTTTATCAGTTCGTCTTTTATAAGATTAAGTGCACACAATCCACTACACTTGGGCTAGTAAAACTTAGGTTGCAACACACATGATAATCACTTTTCACCGATAGAAATAAACAAAGTCAAATTAAAACATTCTTGTTCAAAGGCAATTATGAAATCAAGGTAAATTCTTCTCACATATTGCTCTCTTTACACTCAAGTGTTTAATGTTAAAGTGTTTCTCTCAAATCTCCCTGTAATAGATTACACTATCATAGGCTTGTAAATTCACCAGTTATCATTCGTTCGAATTAGATGAGCTTATAGATCAGAAGGACTTTATTATGAGTTGTAATGTGTATAGGTTCAAGGGTGAGGTAAAAATGGCAAATGGTAATTACAAGCACTCACAAAGTATCAAGTAAAAGGGACAACCAACTACAAATTCTGAGATAAACATACGAATACAATAGACTACAACAACTCATTACTAACTAATGCTGCTATGTTTTATTCTTTCTTCTTTTTCATTTTTTTATTTTCCTTTTGCTTCCTTTTCTTACTTTTTTTTCTTTTTTATCAATGAATAAAACAAAAATAGTAGCATATATCAACAAAACATGGGTAGAAGTACCTCCAAAAATACCTCAGAATATAATATAAAACAAAAGTCCCTAATTCATAGACATTAAATGCTTACTTGGTACTTCATTAAACTTGTGATAGGGTAAGGCTAAAGAGATTTTTGGTTTCAATGCAAGGTCATTAATTCAAAAAAAAACAGGGTTAAAGGCTCAAAGGGTTTTGAAAAGGGAAAATTGGCTCGGTGCCTTAATCATTTCCATAAACCATGTAGTTAAACAAATTCAATCTAGTTCAGTGCAAGTTCTGAAGGCAAGCCTGATTAGAGAAGCATCACACAATACAAGAAATAGAATGACATAAAGATGATGTCATTAAGGCTCAAATTCACTCACAGGTTTAATTCAAGAGTTTACCTTAATTCTACATATTACCTAATCACTCAAATGTCAAACTTTGACTAAGTGTACAAGACCAGTTATTGCAATTAATCAGCATGGTTCACCTTAGACTCACATAGCCCAGTTTAATGTCATTCACACCCTCAATCTCATCCAAACTAATATGACAAAGCTTCATGGATCAACATACGACATAAGCATGCAAAGAACAGAAAAATTTAAAGAAAAGAATTAAAGAAAGGCAAGATCACATAGTTAGACACATGCATTCCAATTCTCCCATACCAGACCAACATTGTCCTCAATGTTATAACATAAGAATAAAGAAGCAAAAATATAAAAGAAGAGAGAAAAGAATGCTTCTCTATTCATGGAGTGCCGAAATCATGGAGTTGGTGGTTGAGGATGTTGGAATCCTTAATCTGCCCAATATGGCATTAAATTTTGCTCTATTCGATGCATCCGATGTTCAAGCGAGGCTAAGGGAGCATCCAAATTGGGTTGGGGGCTGGCTATGGCTCGGTGTCTTAGTGACAGTCCGACTCCTTGTGGTTTGTCGTGGGTTGAAAGGAGTTGCTGGTCCTAGATTGGTGAAGGATATTCTTTCACGACTCATGTCGACAATTCCTATCTAGCATAAACATTCCATATCTAAAGGCTCTATGGCACAAGCCACCATCATATCAGTATTATCAAGGTTTAATACATCCAAATTAATATCCAAATGATTGATATAAGACCCTAATATTAATGGTTTGGATTTTTTATTTTATACGGATTAAAATTGAGTTCAAAACCAAAATACCCAAATTAACAGGAATTTGTCTATCCATACACCATAAAAAATAAAATTCAGCTTTAGAAAGGGTACCTGGAGAATCTCGACGCCCTGAAAAGTTGTACGCTAAGAGCCGATGTATGATTTTGAAAATAGGATTTTTGAAATATGAACTCTTAGATGTACTGGAGCTATACTGATGAGGGTCAACAGACCATAGACTCCACAATTTAGATGCGTTAAAATCACTATAATAATCACAACGAGAGCTTAAAAATGTTTCATTTTTGACATCATCAGTAGAGATAAAACCCATGGCCACATTAAACTCAGCAACAGATAATGCAAACTCCTTACCCATAAGCCTAAATTCAACAATCCCTTCAGTGAACAAGTCAAAATTTTCATAAGAATTAAACTAAAATGTGATGTAGAATTCTCTTCTTAATTCAAGAAATGTAGGGCAATCAATTCTAGCAAACACACTCCAAAAAATTGGTCCCATCATTTGTTCAAAGGAATCATGCATTTCTAAAGCTGGAAGAGTATCGATAAGAACACACTTACAGGGATAATTTTTTTGTTGGTTGAGTTCCTGAAAATTTTCATTGTCTTTCGGAAGTCAAAATGAAGTGCATCCTCCACTGCTTGAGTTCCATTGGCTACGGTATTCCACTTGTTTGCCCTTCCTTGTTCAATTTCAGGTGGAGGGGCCTGAGCTGGTTCAGATATTGAAGGTTCTGCTAGGATTGATGTTGCAGCTAGGGTTGATGTTATTGTCACGCTCAAAGGAGTTTGAGTTGTTGCTAAATTTGTAATGGGATATGCTACCCTTCTTGAATCACTCTTCTTCTTTAGCATGATGGCAACCTTAATGAATACACAGTCCTGGATTTGAAAGAAAGAACACAAAATCACAAAATATTGCTTTGGGGATGAGGGGTTTACGGTAAAGAAGATTAGGTGAAGTTTCGTAGAAAAGATGTAAAAAGATTGGGGTTTCGATAAGAAGAGATTAAAAAAGGGTAAGTTTTGTGTGGGTATTCACAAAGTTGCAAGGTGATTGGAAGTTGAAGGAAAAATACGTGGAGGAAAGTAAATTTAGGGGGGCAGTAAACTTTGGTGATGATAGCGGGAAGAAGAAATTTTTTTTCATTTTTTCATTTTTTAGTCAATAAAATTGCATAAATTAAAAGAACAATTAGTGATGCTAAATGAAATGGAATGAATTTGTAATTGAAATCAAACAACTGAACAAAATAAAAATGAGAACTACTAAAAATAAAAATGAAATGGAACCTGAAATTTTTGGGATGCCCCTAAATGCACTTATTTAAAGTCGTTAGCTAGATGTGTGTATCGACTTTCCTGATTAGAGATAGGTTAGGGTTACCAGCCCTATCTCTTCCACATGCTCGACCATAGAGTTTTCATAATATGGCTTCAAACGGTGTCCATTAACTTTAAATACCTTGGACGTATCTAAACTTTGAATTTCTACCGCCATGAGAAAAAATGTTAGTAACAATAAATAGCCCAAGCCAACAAGATTGTAATTTTCCTGAAAATAACTTAAGCTTTAAATGATAAAGAAGAACTTTTTGTCCTATCGAAAATTGTTTCTGAGAAATGATTTTATCACGAAAAGCTTTATTTTTTTTCTTATAAATTTTGGCATTTTTATACGCTTCATTACAAATCTCTTCTAACTCTTACAATTGCAATTTCCTATTGTTACTAACCTCTACTTGGTCCATGTTCAACTGCTTCACAGCCTAATAGGCTCTATGTTCTGTTTCCACATGTAAGTGATAAGGCTTACCGAAAACTAACATGTATGGTGACATTCTTATTGGAGTTTTGTAAGCAGTCCAGTATACACACAAGGCATCATCTAATCGTAAACTCTAATCCTTTCTGTTTAGATTCACCACTTTTTCTAGTATAAACTTAATCTCCCTATTGAATACTTCAGCTTGTCCACTTGTTTGCGAATGATAAGCTGTAGAAACCTGATGTGTGACACCATATCTCTTCATCAAAGCCTAAAAAATCTTGTTGCAAAAATGGGTCCCTCGATCACTAATGATAGCACGAGGCATTTCAAACCTGCCAAAAATGTTAGATTTAACAAAATCTATAATAGTTTTGGCATCGTTAGAAAAAATAGACTTAGCTTCAATCCATTTCGAAACGTAATCCATAACAAACAAAATATAATTCCTATCAAAAAAGTAGGAAAAGGACCCATAAATTTTATTCCCCAGACATAAAAATTCTCACATACCAGGATGTTAGTAAGTGGCATTTGATCTCTCAATCCTAAGCTACCTGTTCTTTGACAATGATCATAAGACTTGCAAAACATGTAAGAATCATAAAATAGCTTAAGCCAAAATAATCCACATTCAAGAATTTTTCAGGCTATTCTTTTGGGACCAAAGTGTCCCCCATATACAGATGAATGACAGAAATTTAATATGGAAGGAGTTTCATCATCTGTAACACATCTTCTAACATTCTGATCAGTACAAATTTTCCAAAGATGAGGTCCATCCCAAATGTAATATTTAGCTTTTTTCTTAATTTTATCTTTTTCAACTCTAAATAAATCATAAGGTAAGGACTTAGTTACCAAGAAATTAACTATGTCAGTATACCATGGAATTACCTGTTGAATTGCGAAGAGACTTTCATATGAAAATTCATCTTAGATAACATTAGATGTATTGGTTGGAATGATCCTGCTAAGATGATCGACCACAAAATTTTCAACTCTTTTCTTTTCGCATATCTCCAAATCAAAATCTTGAAGAAGTAAAATCCATTAAATCAATCTCGGCTTTGCTTCTTTCTTATTCACCAATTTTTTTAAAGCTGCATGGTCTGAATAAATGATCACCGTCGTGCCCTATAAGTAAGAACGAAACCTTTTTTAACCCAAAAACTCTTACTCAGTCGTGGAATAATTTTTCTGAGCATCATTAAGTGTCATGGAAGTGTAGTAGATGACATAAGGTACCTTATCCTCTTTTTGTCCTAGTACTACTCCAACTGCATAGTCTGAAGCATCACACATTAGCTCGAATGGAATATCCCATTTCGACGGTTGAATAATTGGAGCTGTAGTGAGTTGTTCCTTGAGTTCATCAAATGCAATCTTGCGTGGCTAATCAAAATCAAACTTCACATCTTTTTGGAGTAGTCTATACATGAGTTGCGCAATATTTGGAAAATCCTTGATAAATCACCGACAGAATCCTGCATGATCAAGAAAGGAACAAACTTCCCGCACAGTTGCGGGGTAAGATAAAGATTGAATAACATCTATCTTAGCCTTATCGACTTCAATTCCCTTAGAAGAAACCGCATGACCCAAAATTATGCCTTAATCAACCATGAAATGTCACCTTTCATAATTTAAAACCAAATTAGTCTCAATGCAATGTTTAAGCACTTTTTCAAGGTTGATAATGCATGTTTCAAAAGACTATCCATAAACTATGAAATCATCCATAAAAACTTACATACAATTCTCCACAAGGTTAGAGAAAATACTTACCATACACCTTTGACATGTCACTGGTGCATTACACAAACCAAATGGCATTCTTTGGTAAGCAAAGGTGCCGAATGGACATGTGAATGTTGCTTTCTCCTGGTCCTTAGGTGCAACCAAAATCTGGTGATACCCTGAATAAACATCTAAACAGTAATAGTGAGATTTACCTGCAAGTTTTTTAAGCATTTGATCAATAAACTGAAGCAGAAAATGATCTTTTCTAGTAAACGAATTTAGCTTCCTATAATCTAGCAAACTCACCACCCATTTTGAACACGGGTTTAACTCACCATAACTATTTTCCATCACAGTTATCCCATTTTTCTTCGGAACTACCTAGATCGGACTTACCCAGTTGTTATCCAAAATTGGATAAATGATTCCAACATCAAGAAGCTTCAAGATTTCCTTTTTCATCACTTCCATCATGGATGGGTTTAACCGACGTTGGGGTTGCCTCACCTCCTTAGCTTCATCTTCCATAAATATCTTATGCATGAAAATGGTGGGACTAATACCCTTTAAATCTGCCACTGTCTAACTGAAAGCTTCCTTATGCTTCTTTAACACTTGAATCGATTGATTTTCCTGCAAAAAAGTAAGTTTATTAGAGAATTCAGCCAAAAAGATGTATTTTAAATGGCTAGGTAAACTCTTCAACTCCAATATTGGTGGTTGGATCAAGGACGTCAGCAGCTTGGAGCTATTGCGTGCTAGCTCCATATACGGCAACTTCCTCTCCAATTGATTGGATTTTTCTAATTGACAAAACAGCACCTCTAATTCATGGTTGGGCAGTAGCGATGCTTTAATGCTTTGCCACTGCGATGTCTCTCCCATCTCCAAGAGTGTTTCAAGTGTATCCCTTCTACTCAATAATGAACTTTCCTACACCCATGTGTCGATAAAATCCACAGAAACAATAGATTGTTCATCATCCAAAATTTTCATGGCATTGTATATATTGAATTTAATTAGTTCACCATTAAATTCCATAGTCAATGACCCATCATGAACATCAATTTTTGTTCTTGTGGTTTTGAAGAATGGCCTTCCAAAAAAAATCGGGGTTGAAGAAGATATATCATCACTCCCTATCTGCAAAATATAAAAGTCAGCTGGAAAAAGCAATTCACCCACTTAAACTAAAACATCATCTAATACACCCTTTGGATAAGCATTTGAGCAATCTGCTAATTGAATCAATACATTAGTTTCCTTGAAAGGTCCCACATTTAAAGACTTATAAACATCATAAGGCATAACATTTATGGAAGCACCTAAATCGAAAATGGAATTTTCAATTCTCAAATCACCGATTTTACCTGGGATAGTGAACATACCTGGATCTTGATACTTAGGTGGAAGCTTTTTCTTCTGTAAAATAGCTGAAACATTCTCCCTTAATTACACTTTCTCATCAAATTTCAACTTTCGTTTTGAAGTACAAAGTTCCTTAATGAATTTAGCATAACGTGGAATCTGTTTTATTGCATCAAGTAAAGGGATATTTACCTGGACTTTCCTAAAAGTGTCCCATATTTCCTTCTCTTGTTTCTCCTTCTTTGCCTTGGTTGATTTCTGGTTGGGCTGGAAAATTTTCACAGTTAAGCTGAAAACTTTCCAAAATTTTGTGCCTATAATCTATTAATGGCAGTTTCCATTTGGCTCATTTGATTTTCAAGGTTTTAGATACTAGCTTGAGTATCCCGAATACTAGCTTGAGTATCCTACTGAAACGTCAAGGTATTAGTGGCCAAAGGTTAAACTATATCTTCCAAGGAAGACTTACCTTCGGGATTGGATGTCATTTGTTGAGGTTGTCTAGGCATATATGGTTGTCTAAATTGCTAGAAATTTGTTGCATTTTTCTATCCTTATGGGTTCTCATAACGTAAATTCGGATGATCTTGCCAACCCGGATTGTAAGTGTTGGAAAATAGGTCATATTTTCTCTGACTTGGTCCAGCAAAACCTCCTATAGCATTCACCTGTTCTGCGGTTTCTTCCTGTAAAATAGGACATGTGTTAGTGGAGTGTCCTAACATTGAATAAATTCTACATATCTTTGCTTCTTTCTTTGTAACCGCTAATTGTCGCACCAAGGATGTAAGTTCGTCCAATCTTTTCTCCAATGCTATCACATTCACATCATCGACATGTTTGGAGCTATGTCTAGAACAAATCCCGAATTGTTATGTATTGGAAGTCGTATTCACTATTAAGTCCTTTACAGCTGTCGATGTTTTGTCAACTAGAGCTTTACCGCTTGCAGCATCGATCATACTCTTATCCGTGAGCAAAATACCTTCATAAAAATATTGAATCAATAACTGGTCAGTTATTTGGTGATGGGGACAACTAGCACAAAGTTTCTTGAATCTTTTCTAATATTCGTAAAGAGTTTCTCCTGTGTGTTGTCGAATGCCACCAATTTCTTTCCAAATGTTGGCAGCTCTCAATGCTGGAAAATACTTCTCGAAGAAAAGTTTCTTCATTTCAGCCTATGTTTACACATTTTCACTGACTGAATAGTACAACTAATCTTAAGCGTCATCCTTTAGAGAAAACATGAAGGCTCTTAGTTTGATTTGCTCTTCCATCACATTTTTTGGCTTCATTCCCATGTAAACCATGTTGAACTCCTTCAAAAGTTTGTAAGGATCCTCTCCTGATAAACCCCTGAAAATAGACAATAAATGAATCAGCCCAGATTTTAATTCAAAAATATTGTTGTTACCTAAATTTGGAAAGTTGATACAGTGGGGCTGTTGAGCATCCGAGGGCGTGGTTAGTTCATAAAGAGTACGATTTGTAACCATTCTTTCCGATTTCTACGCTTGTTTTTGTTGTTTCATCTATTTTTGTAGTCTCTTGGTTGTCTTCTCGATTTCTGAATCAAATTGTAGCTAAGTTGTCTTGTCTACTCGTGTAACATATATAAACCGTTAAGAAGTTCCCAGACAACGGAACTAAAATTTGGTACTACTGTCGCCTGTAACCAAATTAATACCAACTCTAGCAATAATAATGTAGTTAGTGAAGAGTCGAGATCATTCCCATGAGGAACTTTAACGGAAAATGTTAAACAAGTTGAAATGATTTTG
>JANIIA010043403.1:2500-11736 GCA_027478495.1 Erythroxylum alaternifolium
AAAGAACCCTACTTAGAGAGTTCGAGTTAGATCGGTAGATAGAGGACTTCGAAGGTTAGATTGATACTAAAGAATCAAGAACTATGTTATACCAACTAAGGACTATATTTGATTACATTAGACCACACTTGACTAAAACGGATTCCAATATCATAAGATCGACTGTCAATGGCAACAATTTTGAGATTAAACCAATTATTATTCAGATAGGGCAACATTCTACCTAGTTTGATAGGCTACAAGATGAGGACTTCAACATATATGTCATAAACTTTATGGAAATTTATGATACCTTTAATATCAATATTTGTGCTAACAATGATGTCAATAGATTGAGATTATTTCTGCTTTCATTGAAGGGTAGGGTGAAGCAATGGCTAAATTCTCTTTCTAAGTCATCCTTTCATTCTTGGGATCAAGTAGCAAAGAAATTCCTTCTAAAGTACTTCTCATTAGTTAAAATTGTTAAACTGAGGAATGACATCTCCTTTTATTCCTAATCTGATTCAGAGACATTATTGACGCATGATAGAAATTTAAGGAGGTGTTACGAAAGTGCCCACATCATAGTCTACCATTGTAGATGCAAATACAATCCTTTTATAATGGGCTCAATCAAACAATAAGGCAGATGATAGATTCAATAGTTGGGGGTACTCTGAACAATAAAACAATAAAAGCAACTCAATACCTCATTGAAGACATGTAAATGAACAATTCTTAATGGTGCTCTTCTCGAGTAAGAGTTAGCAAGCCAATGAGAGTATGTGAAGTAAATGTAGTTATCGTACTGGAAAATCAAGTTGAAGCACTGAGTAGGAATATTGATAGATTAACCACAAATCCTAAGTTATTCTAAGTTATGCAGTGTGAGGTGTGTGGGCTATAACATCCAAATCAAGACTATCGAGCATTATATCCTAAGCATGTGGATTACATGGAGAATGCTCTAAGACCATGGAATAATCGATATAACAATGCATACAGGCTGGGATAAAGGAATCACCTAAATTTTTCTTAGGGAAATAGAAAGCATAACTTGGAAACTTAGATTGACCAACTTCCTTTTGGTTTGATAATTAGACAGGTCAAGACCCCCTAATGAAAATTCTTTAAACTGTGGTTAGTTAGAACTCTATCCCTATCCACTTTAAGGTTAACTCTTTTCCAATAGGGGACAGTGGGGGTAATTTTCCTCCAACATTATAGTATCTTCTTCCTAATTACATCCCTAATCTTAAAAGCAATGATTTTTATCAATGCCTCAACCAACCCCTATGTATCTTTAATTCTTCAAGATTTAGGGATTAGATGATCTGTAAAACCTCTAAGATTTAATGGTCCTTAATTATATGGCATGGATCTCTCATTCCTGGTTACTCTTTCATATTATGGTTGGCTACTTTATATAAGTTGAACACGATGGATAGAATGCCTTACATAGCTGCTAATACTGCTTGCATTCTTTGTGTACGACAGGTGGATTCTAGGGACCATCTTTTCTTCCTTGGTTATCTTTCTAAAGTTATTTGGAGTAGATTATAAGACCTCTGCCTGCAACCTAGTATAGGTAGTAAGATTATGGATGTTCTTAAATGGCTCCTATAGATAAAAGGTTCTCCCTCGTCTGGTAAGGTAGTTCTGATCATTTCTTTAGCTTCAACTATCAAACAACTATGAAGAGAGTGAAACCTAAGGAGATTTTAACGTAAAATTCCCACTAAGAATGATACTTTTCCTCCCTAATTTCTAGAATTAGTACTCTGTATTCGAGGATCAGATAGAGTAAATCGTAACCTAGCAGCCTTGTGGAGAATTAACTATTACAATCAATCAGTAATAATGAGAAGTAAAAAACCACTTACATGATGAACATGTGAGCTAAGCAGGGTGGTATAATTGAGAGAATCCATCTCTTTAGTGAGACCAATGATGAAATTCATCAGAGAGGGGGAGAATTATTTCCAGGAATTAACAAATTTTTAAGGCTTACCTTATAAGTAGGTGGACGTTGTATGCCCTTTTGAGAGGAGTAGGAAGATGAATCCTTAATTTAGGTATTCCCTTCTAGAGGCTTAGTTTGGATGAAGGACTTTTTCATGTTATTAAAACCACCAAACAGACAGAAGTAAAGAATATTGGAATACCTAGTTGAGTAAACGATTGAAGAATTTTGTAGCAAGGCAATGGTATTACGGGGTTTGACATGTTCAGTAGAAATCAAAAGAACTAAATGCTTAAAGGAAGAGGAGGATTCGATGATTTGATTTCCCTAAAAATGTTTCATGCAATCAAACTTCGAAGAGGAGTATTATTGGTACATTTATCCATATCCAAAGCCCAACAAGAGCCCATAAAGCAAATCCGTGAACACCAGGAGCTAATATATAATCCACCACAACAGATAGACCCCTTTCTAACAAATCCCGTACATAGCTCTAACAAACCTCAAAAGCAAGAACACCTACGCAAAGTCTCTATAAATAATTGAAACAGAATTTGTTAGCTCAGCATGTATATATATGCATTTTGTACAGTGTATTTGGTAGCAATATACAACAAATTTATTTGCTCTTCTCTTTCCTTTTTTGTTTCATCGATTATCAGTGAAAATACCAACACAAAATTTACATGGTATTAGAGCAAGATCTATACATTTACAAGCACTTAACCTCTAAATAAAAGCTCAAATCGACCATGGAAGATGATAGTCAAACAAGTGATGAAAACCAAGATCAACCAGATGATCTTACCCTCTTATTGGCTGATAGTCCGAGAATAGTCATGGTGACAAATGTTCTTGATGGGAACAATTATTTGAGTTGGAGCAGATCGATGATCATTTCTCTTAAAGCTAAGAACAAGTTAGGGTTTATGAATGGGGAAACAAAAAAACCAGAAGGAAACATCGCTCTAATGAAGAAATGGATCAGTGCTGACAACATGGTAATTGCTTGGCTTTTAAATGCTACAATCAAAGAAATTCGCAATTCATTCATAGTGGTAACAACTGCTCAAGATCTGTGGAAGGAGCTGAGAAGCCACTATGGTGAGAGCAGTGGTCCTCACCTGTATGAGTTAACGTAGGAAGTCAATAACCTGCATCAAGGTAACGACATTAGAACTCAATACTTTTTGAAATTGAAGAAGTTATGGAATGATATGGATAGTCTAATGCCTATGACGAAATGTGTGTGTGTGATGCTGCGAAACATAATAGGGAAGTAGTAAATACAAATAAATTGATGGATTTTATGATGGGTTTGAGAGAAGAGTTTTTCATTGTAGTTAGTTAAATTATGTTGTTGGAACCGTTACAATCTGTTAGTAAGGCGTTCTTCATGATTGTTGCTGTTGAAAAATAGAGGAACATTAATAGTATCTTAAAAGGTTTGAATAATATGAATATTGCTCTGTTAGCAAATCCTGCTGTACAAAGTGGTCAAGGAAATGATAAACGACAGAATCAAAGTAAGGATGGTGGAAACAAATTAGGTTTTGTAAAAAAAGAAGACAAGGTGTGCAGCTACTTTCATGAAATCGGACATCTCAGGAAACATTTTTCAAACTGAATGGGATATCATAATGGTATAAAGAGCTTCAATGTAAAAGAGGGAAGGGGGTATTTACAGGGGAAACAACGCTGGACAATCCAATTAATGAAGGACAAGAAACACAGGAGAATCAATTGGATGTTGCTACACTCGCAAAACAAGTGCAGGAACTTATATGAATCATCAAAGGTAAACAAATCGCTAAAGCACATCATGTAGCTTACAACAGCTATGCGGGTGACTCCCCTACCTCTAAAGGTTTATTTTGCAATAGTGAAAAATATGTCAGTGATTCATGGATAGTGGATTCGAGGGCCTCTACGCATATGTGTTCGAAACCTAGTTTATTAGAAAATCTTACAACAAGATACATCACCAAACAAGTGACCTTACCTGATGGTTTTTATAGAAATGTTATTGTGGTTGGGAAAATAAATCTGCACCTAAAACTGACCTTTTCGAATGCTTTATGTGTACCGAATTTTAACCAAAATATGATGTCAATACACAAAATTGCTACTGATAATAAATTGTTAGCCATTTTCGCTGATAACAAAGTTTTTTTTACCGAACCCATGAAGTGACGATATTGTAGCAATAGTCGAAGTGAAAGGAGGCATTTATCGTCTTACTACCCAAAACTTCACTACCAGCTTAAAAGGCCCATCAAGTTTTACGTAAATAAATCATTTGCTAATTTTGTATCCGATGATTATACTTTGTGGCATCATCGATTAAGACATGTATAATTGAGTAAATTTTTGCATGTACCAATCTTTATTTCAAAATTTCCTACTAAATTTTTTTGTGACATTTTCCCTCTTACAAAACAAGAAAGGAATCCTTTTCCAAGGCACGAAATAATAGCTACAAAATCTTTTGAGCTATTGCACATCGATGATTGGGGTCTATACAATACTCCGAACATCGATGGATCAAGATTTTTTCTTACCATAGTTAATGAATTTTCACGTGCTACATGGTAAGGCCATGTTCACGAAGTACTCAAAATGTTTATCAACATGATCGAAACCCAATTCTCATCGAAACCTTTATGCATAAGAATCGATAATGGAACCAGATTCACAAACAAATCTTGCCAAAATTTGTTTTATGATAAAGGCATTATTCACTAAAAATCTTGCGTTTACACATCATAACAAAATGATGTTATGGAATGTAAGCACAAACTTCTTTTGCAAATTACCCATGCACTCATTTTCCTAGCCAAATTACCTACAATGATTTGGAGAGAAGCTCTCCTAATGGCTACTTTTTTAATCAATTGCTTACCTACGAAAATACTTGCATGGATGACTCTATATGAAAAACTCTACTAAAAAAACCAAATTATGGCCATTTATGCACATTTGGATGCCTTTGTTTTTCAACAAACACCAAACCTTTCAAGGACAAACTTGGACCACGTGCATCAAAATGTATATTCATTGGATACGTGTCTGGTCAAAAAGGATACAAATTATTTGAGTTGGATTCAAAAAATAATTATTTCGAGAGATGTTACATTTCATGAACACCTATTTCCATACCAAAATATACCTGCTTCACCTCAAGCCAAATATCCAAACTAGCCCACATATCAACCTATTTTTTTCCACTAGCCGATTTCCCTACCACTATAACACATAACCTTCCTATTAATCCTACCAAAACCACTACACCCCCACTCCTTTCACCTATACCGAATCCTGTGTCCCAAGGTTCATCTATGTCCCAAGGCCTAGTTGACCTCAACGACCCACATAAAACCTTACCAGATTTGACACTTACTATTACCTTACCCGATACACACATTTCTATCCCTACCCACCCTCCTGCATTACCTTCTTCTTCATTTATTCCACGTATTGGTGCCTGTATTCGCACCAGACCCAAGTACCCTGACCACTATGTCTCCTTTTCCACCGCTGATGCTTCAACTATCACTACCAATATCTCGTCACTCTCCTTGGGTACACTTGACAGTCCCCTAAATTTCACATTTTTTCTTCCACTTACATGTCCTTTATGACCAATGTTTGTAGTGTTTATGAACCACTGTCATATGAAGCTGCTCGAAATGATCCGTTATGGGTTGGTCCGATGCAAGCAGAATTAGCGACTCTGAAGGAAAATAAACTTGGGTAGCCTCCGATCTACTGAAAGGGAAATGTTCGTTAGATATGAAATGGGTATACAAGATTAAACGCAACCTAGACATCTCATTAGAATGGTGGAAAGCAAGACTTGTTGTTAAGGGTTTCAACCAACGCGTCAGAGTTGATTATTCTAATGTTTTTTCACTAGTGGATAAAGTTACAATAATAAGATTATATCTGCCATCATTGCTGCTAATTGTTGGCCACTCCATTATATCGACGTCAACAACGCTAATTTGCACAGTTACATTGACCAAGAATTATATCTCCGGCCTCCTAAGTGTTATGATAAACTACAGGATGGTCCAGTCTGTCGCTTGCAGAAATCCCTCTATAGCTTGAAACAGGCTAGTAGACAATGGAACAAAGCTCTCACTAATACACTTCTCGATTACGGGTTCGTTTAAGTAACTTTTGATTACTGTCTATTTACTAACGGTACCAGTTCGTCTTTCCTCGCAATTACTATGTATATGGATGATCTGCTAGTTTTAGGTCCTGATGAGTCTATAATTATTGGTGTTAAAGCTTATCTAGACAGTAAATTCACTATAAAGAATTTAGGATACGTGAACATTTTTATGGGTATTGAGGTTGCTCATTCTGCTGATGGTATTTACTTATCTTAATCTAAGTACATTTCAAATATTTTAAGTGATGCTGGTTTGGTGAAGCTACGACCTGCCTCAACCTCAATCCCACTAGGTACTAAATTGTCCTGTGACTAGGGGCTATTTTACCGAATCTTGAAAAATATCAACGTTTGGTGGCTCAGTTGCTTTATCTGAATTTTACTCATCTTGATTTATCTTTCGTGGTTTAGTATCTCAGTCAGTTTAATACTGAACCAAGGTAGCCACACTAGGATGCACTCACACATGTTTTACGATACACAAGTGGCACGTGGCATCACTGTCTTTTTTATCTGGTTCTAGCTACTATTTCGCTGCAAGCTTTTTCTGATTTCGACTAGGCCGGTTATCTGTTCTCCCGCAAATCACTTACTGGATACTGTATATTCTTAAGACGGTCACTAGTTTCATGGAAGACTGAAAAAATCCATCATTAGTCGTTCGTCTGTAGAAGCTGAATACAGAAGTATGTCTAGCACATTTTGTGAAATCCGCTGGCTTTCATATTTTTTTTCAGGATTTACAGGTGCAGTTCACATCTTCGTATACCTGGTGTTGTGACAACAAGGCAGCCATTCATATATCTGAAAATCCCGTTTTTCACGAGCATCCAAGCATCTAGAAATCGACTGCCACCTCGTACAGAATACTGTTAAGGAAGGCTTCATTGTTACTGCTCGCGTTCCTTCAAAACAACAATTGGCTGATAGTTTTACAAAGGCTCTGTCCGCTAAAACTATTCATATCGCTAGTGCCAAGTTGGGTCTCATAGACTTTCCAACTTGAGGAGGGGATGTTGGTACATTTGTCCATATCCAAAACCCAGCAAGAGTCCACAAAGCAAGTCCGTGAACATTAGGAGCTAATATACAATCTACCACAGCGGATAACCCCCTTTATAACAAATCCTGTACATAGCCTTAACAAACCTCAAAAGCAAGAACACCCACGCAAAGTCTCTGAAAATAATTGAAACAGAATTCGTCAGCTCAACATGTATATATATGCACTTTGTACAGTGTATTTGGTAGCAATTTACAACAAATTTATTTGCTCTTCTCTTTCCTTTTTTGTTTTATTGATTATCGGTGAAAATACCAACACGAAATTTGCAAGTATGGAGATGAACTCCCTAATTTGGGGATTCCATCTCTGGAGGTTTTGACAGTTTTAACAAATTTTCCTTTCTTGTAGCTCTTTCATTCTATCTTTACAATGTGTTTAAGTTGTTTCCGAAAGCTACGTCCGTTTAGTTAGCTAACAACGTTGTTCTCTTTCTCTTGTAAATACGTCATCTTCAAATCTAATTCTTTTACTTTTTCTTAAAAAGAAGTTAAGTTCCGAAAGACCACGCGGGATTCTTCCTAGTGCCAAAAATACAAATCCTAAAGAATGTGTGATGGCAATTACTTTTAAGAGTGGAAAAGAGCTGCAAGAAGAAAACGAAATCCAAGATAAGAAAGAGAATAATACTAGGAGTCAAGAAAAAGCTGAAGGAGAAGGGTTCCTTCGAAAATTCAAAGAATTTTAGTCTACCATCCCTTATCCTGCCAAATTGAAGAAAGATCAAATAAATGAGTAATTTGGTAAGTTCCTTGAATTATTAAACAACTCTACAGTCAAATCTTCATATTGTAAATATGTTAACTTTCATCATCTCATCTGTCAACTTGGTTATAATAAGTATCCATATTCCTACACATCATCAGCCAAATCTTACCAATAGTTTCTTGTTGTTTTAATTGAATAATTTTCCAAAGGATGGACCAAGAAACTTGTAGTGAAAAGGCAGAATCTTAAAACTTTTGTTTCTTCTTTGGTGGTCGTTCGGATAAGGCGCCGACAGGTTATCCTAAAGGACCACAACTTTTCGATTAAACTTTTATGTTCTGATCACAGAGTTCACCAACCAATATTCGTCTCCTGAGCATTTGCATGTGGACAAGTTGGCAAGTTGAGAATGAAGTTGGAAAAGCTATAGCTTGCAACGATAAGCGCCGACATTGTCGATAATTCAGGGAGAGATAATGAGAAAAATCATACCTTTATTCTTACGTAAGTATATATATAATGGGGCCACACGCTATAAACGCAGCCTCAATACAATCATAAAGTCATGTTCATGTTTGGGCATGTACTGTCCAGTACTAGGTGTCTCTAGGAAGATAAGATATAGATAAGTGTTGACGAATTATGTGAGCACGTACAATCATTCCTTTAGCAGTACATGCTAAGAAAGTGGCTAATTTTCATACATTTAACGCTAGCTTATCGGTGAAGAAGCTCTAACATGGAGTTGCATTCTTTAAGGATTCTTGTGTTAAAGAATCAGATTTTATGAAGACGAGATTTTGATGGTTTTATTGTTTCACTTAATTGACACAGATTTGCGGGAGAGTAGCTATCTGATATTAAAATGCTAACTTAAAATTTTATATTAATTATAGATTTTATCATATTGTATTTATACAATGATCCAATCCTAGCTAGCTAGGACAAGGATTGATAGTATATATTGGAACAACTTAGAAAAGTAACTATTAAATTGAGTAGCTCTCCTGTTGAAAATTTGTAAGGTGCTCGACAGTTAAGACTCACCATTGGCTGCTCCAATGATGACTTCATTGCATACGTTATTCACTTAGCTTTTAACTTTTGTCGTCTTTTTTTTTTTTTGATTACATTAGGTATCCCGACTTAGCCGGACTAATTCTAAGCTTCTAAGACCTCACCCTAAGAACCCTAGAGGATGTAAATCTGGAATCCCAATATTCCTTAGGTTCCTACGTAGCCTGTACACTTCTGCGCACAAGGAGCCGTCACATATTTGATTGGTCAACTGCTGATTGATCGCTGGCCCCACTCAGCATCAGGTTCCCAGCAGCCTCAGG
>JANIIA010043424.1:0-11735 GCA_027478495.1 Erythroxylum alaternifolium
TTTGCCATCAATTCACATCAAAATTCCTAAAATATTCTCACAAATATTTTTTTCAATATACATCACATCAAGATTATGCCTAAATTGCAATTCCCTCCAATATGGAAAATTAAAAAATATGTTTTTTTTAATTCCAATTAAGCTCAACAAAACTTCAACAACACTTATATAGAATCAAAGCTATTCCTTTTTCCATTTTTCAAATCTCTTATACTTTCAGTATCTTACAACATAAGTGCTTAAAAAACTCATCAATTGTCCCAAAGTTACAAAAACATCCTTTAACAAACACCTATGTATTCCAATAGGAAGTAATCATTACAGAAGTACGTGACAATAATGGCCTTTCGACCCTAATACTTTTCCCTCTTTAACATTGACATAACGGGCTATATTAGATGTATACCCATCAGGAAACTTGACTGATTCAAAAAATTTTCAAAAAGTTTGCTTCTCATTTTTTGATATGTTGTAACAAGTAGGTGGAATGATGTATGACCTATAATCTCTTCTTTTCAAATGCAAATCTTTTCTTATATTCATGTTTTCCAAGTCTAAGATAGCCTTATTGTGTCTTTCATTTTGCCATCAATTCACATCAAAATTCCTAAAATATTCTCACAAATATTTTTTTCAATATACATCACATCAAGATTATACCTCAATTACAATCCCCTCCAATATGGAAAATTAAAAAATATGTTTTTTTTAATTCCAATTAAGCTTAACAAAACTTCAACAACACTTCGCTTTTGTTTTCTATTACTTGGCTATTTTCCAGGTGTAATGTCACCTAAATATGATAGTTAGTAAACCACATCATCACTAGACAAGTGCAAAGGAGCTTCACCTAATTATACTTTGCCGTTAAAAAATTTGCTTCTTTACCATATAACATATTTTACTTCGTAGAATGAGTTTGATGGTTACACAGAAGAAATGCCATATACCCTTTAGTACTCCGTCTAGACAAATTCCCATAAACTGGAAAACCATTTATAATAGCCTATAAAATAGTCGTATGTATTATAAATGTCTCACCTTTAACAACATCTTAATTTTCTAATCTAACCTCCCAAAGATGGTTTAGGTCATCAATTAGTGGTTGCATTTGTATATCGACATCTTTACCAGGAGTAATAGGTCTTGGAATAAGTAAAGACAATAACATAAAAAGTTCCTTCATACACTTATATGAAGGTAAATTGTACGACACTAGAATTATCGACCATATACTGTCAGAAATACTCATATTATTGAATGGATTAAATCCATCTGAGGCTAAACCAAGTCGAACATTACGATAATCCTCTACAAACCGTGGAAAATTTCTATAAAAGTCTTTCTATGCCATTGAGTCTACTAGATAACGTATAATGTTATCATTAATGCATTTCTCTTTATGCCACCTTATATGCATGGCTATTTTTGTTAACATAAAAAGCCTTTAATAGTCATGGTTTGATGTACCATAACTGGGACACTCTTTAAGATCTTTACTTTCCTTCCAAAATATAGCATAATCATACTTACAAGTATGTGTTGATATATATCCTAATCTAAGGTCCCTTAACAATTTCTTTGCTTTATAGTAAGATTTGGGAAATTTGTGTCCAACAGGTAATGCATCATTAAGTAAGTTAATTAACATGTCAAAAGACTTGTCACTCCATTTATTATAGGCCTTCAAATGCAACAACTTAACAACAAAAGAGAGCTATGAGAATTTTGAGCACCCTGGATATAAGTCTTCTTGAGCAACTTTTAATAAGTCCCTAAGTAACTTTTAACAAGTTCCCAAAATTATCTTCATTATACTACCAATTATGATAGGCAGACTAGCTTCATTCATTGTCTCCATATAATTCCCATAATCCTTGAACATCTTGTCAATCCCATCATCACCATCGTCATTAATATCACAATCTTTTACATCATTATTGTTACTATCATCAACACCTGTATCAACAATTCTACTACAACTTGTTTTTGAATGTTCACCATGATAAAAGCCATGGAGTATAAAAATTATCTATGCCTCAGATTAGCAAAGTGATTATATACCACATCTTAACTTTGAATGTTGACATTTGAGCAATTTATGCATGGATAATGAATACAACATTCAACACGCATTTGATCTTCTACAATTTGCATGAAACTCTTAACTCCTAAATATTAAGTAGATCATTTCTGATGAGACATCCAAGTTTTTTCCATCTAGCTATATAATTAAAAGTAAATAATTGAATCAAGAAAGGGTTTTCTCATTGTGAATCCTAGTTTTGTAAAATATTTCACCTATAAGTCTCATGGGATCTACATCATAAGTTTCCAGCCTATATACTATCATAAGGGTTTATTATGCCTTAGATCATCCATAATTATATGTGAATTTCTTATGTTAATAGTTCTCAATTAATCAATACAAGTTCACATACAAAACCCAGGCTTTCCTTCCATTCACACAAAATCTTATCTATTCAATCAGAAGATAAAAATTAAACAAAATTTAAAAAAGGGGAGGGAAATTGTCTTTGTTTTGTTTGGTAGAAGAAAGCCTAGAAAACAAATAGGAAGAGCACTATGCAAGCATACAATTAAGTAAATATAAAATCACCACCTCGAGTAGTAAAACAAAGTCTTTATGACTATATTACTACATGGACAACTATAAATGGTATTCATTGAAAGGAGTGACCATGATATACCTAAAATAATGGATAATCGAAGATGACGGACGACGAACGACAAAAGTTAGTGAATTGAATGTGAAATTGGACATAGTTTGAATCAATTAAGCGTTTAGAAGAAATAAAGAACATTAAACCAAAATGCTAAAGAACCTTAAATAAAAAGGCATTTCATACAAATTAAAATGAAATGTTCATCTAGGTTGATCATACAATTAGAAATGCTTAAATGAGACTTGGAAAGTTAAGGTAACAAAGAAAGTTTATTACATTTAGTTCTTATGTGGTGTGTA
Organism: Erythroxylum alaternifolium; assembly: GCA_027478495.1. NCBI lineage: Eukaryota > Viridiplantae > Streptophyta > Magnoliopsida > Malpighiales > Erythroxylaceae > Erythroxylum > Erythroxylum alaternifolium. Next base: position 2,987 of record JANIIA010043424.1, read on the forward strand.
TAAAATTAAGATAAGAAAATTTTCTTTCAAGACAATATATAGAGTAATATATGAAAGTAGCATATGTTACATAATAATTGCATTTGCACAATTTGACTCATCTTTGTTGAATCTCTTATGTTTAGGTTTTTCTAGATAAAAGTTTAAGTAATGCTCCAACTCTCTCTATATTGAAAATCTTTTTGTGAAATGAGCCACTTAAAGGTATTTGGAGACTTGATAGAGAGGAATAAAAATTTTTAGTAGGTAGTTAACGTCTTAAATTACTAAGTTCGCTACTAGATAAAAGAAACATGTTAAAAGTGAAGCTAAGATACCTCACTCACTAATAATGCAAAGTTTAAGAACACATTTTAAAACAACAATTCCCATAACTTCAAAATTATGGGATTTAGTACTAACAAACCAAATAATTAAAAAAAGTTATCTAAAAAACCAAATAATTCAAAAAACCATTTTTTTCATTAACCAAGTCTCACCAATATCTAGAAAAATAGTCCAAAATATCCTTAAGAGACATTTCATCGAACGCTTCATTTGCAAACCGAATTCATCCCTAATTAATAAAAAAAGCAATGCATTTTTCATTATTCACCAACATAAACACATTGAAACAAAAAATGAACCAACCATAGTCGAAAAAATGCAAAATACTTAAACCACATTAATAAAATATTCCTGAGAGACATTTCATTAAACACTTCATATGCAAACCGAATTCATCCTTAACTATTAAAAAAACCACTGTATTTTTCCATTATTCACCGACATATACACAATGAAAAAAAAATGAACCAACCAAGATCCAAAAAAGTGCAGAATACTTAAAGCACATCAACAAAACCGGTAACATATAAGCATTTAACAACAACAATGAAAGTAGAAAAAATAAACCCGAGAGCAAAACATGGATGAATAACCTCAATGGATGATTAATCAGAGAGGATGGACAATGGAAAAATGGTTAAAGAAGACAAACAAAGGCGATTAAGGAATAAAACCCAGGAAATAACAATGAACACAAAATCAACAAAGGAGGGGGGCTTTGGCTACAAGGTTTAAGTTCTAAGGAAAACAACATCATTTGTTGTTAAAACAAACGGCGTCATTTTTTTATTCAAAACGTTGAAGCAGAAGGCACCCAATGATGTCATTTCTTGTTAAAACAAATGATGTTGTTTTCTACGAATTTTTAAGTGTTGCAGCCAAAGATAACAAAGATGTCATTTGTTGATCACAATTGGCAATGATTCAATAAAATGTCTCCAAAGATTTACCGATTAGTGACAATTATGGTAATCATCACCAACCTAGACACACTTTAGCAACGATCTCATGTAATAGTCACTAAATGGACATATCTGGGGATGATTTTATAAAATCGTCACTAATTCTTTTCATATTTATGATAATTTTTTTAATATAGCAAATTTGTTGTTAACTAAATTTTTTTATAGACCTACAATCATTGTCCATAATATTAAATTTTTTAAAGAATGTGATATTAATATGTAATATTCATTTTCATTTTTTACTATATGGAAATTATTTTTAATTATATTGCAATAAATATATTTATATATGGTAATTAATATAATTTTATATGAACGTATTGATAATAATTGTAACTAGTATAATGATTTATGAATGCATAGATCATAGACTAATTTTTTCATATCTTACTTATGTAATATATTAGTCTATTTAATCATAATTTTGTATTTATTATATATAAATTTGGTATTATTATAAAAAATTATATGTTCTATATAATTGCGTCTCTAAAGGCTAAGCCAAATGGTAATAGGCCACCATTTGATGATGATTAAGATAATAATTGCCTAGTGGTATATTTCTTTTAAATTAATCAAAAGCAACGTCATTTTGTTTAACAATAAACGATGTCATTTTGCTTAACAAAAAACACGTCGTTTTGTTTAACAATAAAAGACATCATTTTCTAATAGGTTATTAACACAAAAATGAAGCTCTTTTTGTTTTGTGTTAGCCGTTGTGTTTCTGATGAAGCATCGTCTCCTCTATGGTTGTTGTCTCCTATGATGTGTTCATCATCATTGAATGAAGTGTGTGGTCCTGTGCTGGTACTATTCTTCTTTTCTATTTTCAAGAACCCTCCTTCTATTGTGCTCTTTTTTTCTGCTACATTTTGGAGTTTATGTGGGTTTGTATTCCTTTTATACTATATGGGTTTTTGTTTATGTTTTGTGTTTAGATGATGGTCAATTTTTTTTTGTGTTGGTTGTATATGGGTTGTCTTCTTTTTTTTCCCAACTTCAATGCTTCTTTGAGGAAAACCTTCTAACGATTTGATGAAAGGTTTGTGAGATTATTTAACTTATGAAAGGGATGTTTATGTACTTCTTTTTGTTTTCAACATTTAATCGGTTCTCTTTTCCTATCTTCCTCTTATCTCTCTATCTCTCTCTCTTTCTCAACTTTCTCCAGGTTTGCTTCTTCTTCTCTTTTCTTTACCGTAAGTTTGTTATTATGTATGTAACTTAAACTCTTGTATTACGTGTTCAATATACAAAAGCTTTTCCTAAGATGATCAAATCAAGTGTATCTTCAACAAGAGAATTGATTCAAATCTAATGTTAGACTTGAGCTATATTGTTTTTGATCATAATAAATAAAAAGTTACCGAGGAGAAGGTTGTTTTTAACATCGCTAAAAAGGATGACCTTTTCTTATTATTGTTAGGATTTATGTGGTAAAGTTCCATTCAATTTTGGATCAGTTCATTCCACCCTTGAGAATTTATTGGATTTGATTACAAAATAATTTAATTAAATATAATGAACTTTATGCTAAATTGACTTTTCAGAATAAAACTGTTAACATTAATGTATCGTAGAATGTCGACGTGGCGACTAGTTTATAATGGCAAAAATAAGCTCTACCGGGAGGATTGTTGGAAAATAATCTTCTCATCAAAGTCTAATCACTGCTTGTCTTCAATGGCCGATCTTCTTCTTCAAGGCTCTTAGTATCATCTGAATTACCTCTCTTCTATAATTATCCGTATCTCATTTTCTATATGGAAGATATCAGATGAATGTTTGATTGTATATACTCTATGTTATGTAAAGCTTCCTCAAATCTTCAAGAGAAAATAGATGAAAATGAAGGCGATGGCAATGTCCTGATGATTGGTACAGAATTAGGGAAATTGATTGTTTTAAAATAGTAATCTATTCCAATTACTGTGTTTGTTCAATTAGGTATGCATGTGTTCGAATTTGGGTTCATTATGTTCTTTGACTTAATTATCTATTTAAGTTATATGCTAATTGTTTCTTAAATGAAACGCATCGTACAGGTAGTTCATCTATTTTAGTGATCCATATTGCTTCTAGGGATTCGTTCACGGTATCTTCTGTTAGTTTAGTTAAAGCTAAGAAGTTTTTGGAAAAGAGTGTCAATAACCTAACACTTGAGGGAAGATCTTTGATTGTTTCAATTGATGCCTTCAAACGTACAAGTACCCTTCTTGGGAATGTAGATATAGGGAACTCCTTTACCACTTCTATCAAGTCTCATATCACCTGGAATTAAAAAAAAATTCTTTTCCTTTTCGAAGGAATAAACTTGAAACTTTATTTATTATTTTGTCTATAAGAATTGTTAAACTTCTAATTAAAATCTTGTACTACTTACCATATATCATTATGTTATATTGCTTACCATATGTCAATATTTATATGCATTATTATTTTATTGTTAAGAAATATTAATGACTAAGAATAGTAGTTAATTTAAATTTATTATATTTTGATCTCATTAATATTTAAAATTTAGGTATGTTTATCTTTTTATATCCAAATAATATTTACTTTTCAAAATTTAAATTACCTATCATATGTTTTTCAACAGTATGTTTAAAACTTTGAAAACATTTTACAATTTCTAGATGCTTCATTATATTTTCATGAAATATTTGTATGAATGGAGGTATAGTACTATACACAATAGGCATCATTAAAGAATCATTTGTGTATAAATCCATAGAATTAAACAAACTCAAACAATTTTGAATGCATTAGCTAGTTAAACAAATTTATAAAGAAGGCGAATGAAAAAATTATGAAAAATCATACAAATTTCAATTATAATTAACATTACGATTATTAAGAGCACTTACACTAAAAAATTATCCTTTTATCATTATTATTTTTAAGAATACTATCACACACAAAAAATCATCAAAATTCTCCGAAGAAATACATGAGATATAAAATCTTTAATGTCAACTTTTGGCTATGATTTCTCTATTCGTTGCCAAAAGTACAGTTTTTAGCAATGATTCTTTGCTCAATGTCTAGCGATTAAATTTTTAAGTCGTCGTAAAATGTCACTCCTTTTGTGTCGAAAAATATATTTCTTTTGCGAATATTAGGTAAAATATCGCAAAACTTGGACTTTTGGTGATGAATTTAGAAATCATTGTTAAAAGCCAACTGAATTTTAATTACATTTTTAGGATAATTAAAAAATTATCGCTAAAAGTAAAATGTAATTAAAATTTAGTTTTGTTGTGGTCATCACTCATATCTCAAAAAGATTTTATCAAATAAGAGTTAGATATAAAGTGCACACATTTTATTTCTTTTAGTCTTTTGTTGATAAATAGCTATTTTCATTAGTTCTTAATAGAATATAATAACAATTTGTTTATTAAATTAAAGTTTATCCAAGCAAAAGAGGATAATAAGAAATTTAGAAAATAAGCTGACTGGTCAAGATTTTCTTGAAGAAATTAAAGTGACTAATGTATTTGCAAGAAGCATGAGTACAATGGTTTCAAGGAGGTAGATTAGAAAACAATAGAAGCCGAAAGAGTCTTGCTTCTTTATCATTTTAGTTGGCGAGTCCTTCCATATAAGTTCCATTAATTTTATTAAACAAGGCTACGAATTAATACTATTGAAAGTATCGATGTTTGAAAAATGTCTCGTAGTAAAAAAATTGTAATAGCATATGCATATAAGCCTCCATCTTATGTTAAATCCATCCATTTTTACCTACAAAAGTAGTAGCATATATATGCATACTTCACGCAGTTTGCACTTTAATTGAGTTGTTATAGAAGTTAAGGAAGGCTTTTTGGTAAAAGGATAGAAGACCTTATAAATAAAGAACACCCTCTTCATTTAAGCCTTCAAAGAATTAATAAGCTAACTCATGTATAAATGTATGTATTATACTTTTCTAACATATGTTTAAAATTTTAAAAAATGTTTTTTTAATAATATTTGTACAAAATGGAGAATCTAGTGTTGTAAAGAGAAGTAATTTTAACAAGGGAACAATGGTAGAGGGTTACTGATTTTTTATCATACCATCTTTATCTAATATCTATTTCAAAGTTTCTTTTTATTCTTAGGAAAGCTGATGATTTTAAATATTATATGAATGTGCTTATAGGATAATCAATTATACTAAAGGTAAGCAAAGCTCGCAGAGTAATCAAGTGATTAATGGAGAAAAACTTATATTCACATTACAAAATATTGCTTTATATACATGAGAACTTTGTAACTACTTATTTATAGCTTATCATTAAGCTTTAGCTACTTAATAAACTTTCTAACTAATTATGCATAGTTGTCTAACTAACTGATTGACAGTATAAATATATTTTACATCCCCCATCAAGTTAAAGCTTAGTCAATATCTACTAAGTCTTAATTGGATACCAAGAAGAGGAAATTTATAGTTTCTAGAGCTTTGGTGAATATGTTTGCAAGTTGATTTTTAGTGAAGGTATGTTACAGATTTGTGAAACCTAACTTGTATTGATCCCACACTAAATGGAAGTCAATGTCAAGGTATTTGGAATGTTCCAAAAAGACTAGGTTGATAGTAATATATAATGCTACCTGATTATCACACCAAAAGTAATGAGAGTATGAACTTATATTTGAAAATCATGAAGGATGTAAGAAAAATAAAGAAGTTCACAAACTATCAAGGCCATGATGCGATATGTGCCTCAGTTGATGATCTTCAAACTATTATCTGCTTTTTAGTTTTCTATAAAATGAGGGAAGAGCCAAGAAATATATAGTAGCTAGTTAATTATCTTCTAGTATCTTTACATAAGGATTAATTAGCATCACAATGTGTTAAGAGTTGTTAAATATTGCTGGTAGGAAAGAACAATCCTTTTGAAAGGCAACGCTTAAGACATCTCAATAGAAGAATTGAAATATCCCAAAGAAGTTGACATTAAGATTGAACGAACTGACTAAGTTGAGATACTCTTAATGAGAGATATTAGGTTGACTGGAGCCTAAATAAAGCAATCAACCAATAAGTTTGTTGGACAATTTTAGATTAGATAAAAGTGGTCTACATCTTCATTAAGTTTGACTCATTTAGAAAGTGGTATGGTGGTAGCCTTTACATTAAAAAAACCTATGATAACTACTTATTTGACTATAATTTACACTGATATTTAATGCGTTTTACTTGATATTTAATGGTTTTATAGTATTTTCAGTACTTAATCTGCTTTAAGTATGTTTATAGGTGATAACTACCTTTATGGACCAAAAGGAGAATAATTTGGATGAAATCATAACATGGAATGAAGATTTGAAGCAACTTGGACCAACACAACTGTGTATAGTGACTGTGTAAGTTTCTGTAGTCATGTGAAGATTTGAAGAATATTGTTTCTGGTCATGTGAAGTTACACACCCGTGTGTATTGATATACACAGTTATGTATATTGCCTAAGTAAGTCTCTATGCCCATATAAAATTACAAATTCAGGTGTTGTGTACGTCATATCTCCCAAAAATTTGTGTTTACTAAAAAAGGACATGAACGGAAGCAAAATAGAGGAGGCAAGTTTTAAAGTAATTTTAAGTTATAAGAAACATGAAAGGCAACAATTTTGAGCAAGGGACTAGGAAAGCATAAAGAATGTCACAAAATATGATAAACAAATTCATTAAATCCAAATTTCAATAAGATTTGTTAGAAGAAAAACTGAGGTTTATAATTATGGTTTCTTTGCTTTCTAGTAATTCTTCTAAATATTTGTCATTGATTTCGTTTTCTATGTCTAATAATTAAGTTGTTTAGTGTCTAGATGTGATGAACCCTAAGTTGTGATATCCATATGATTTGATCTTTTATTTAATGCAAATTTATTGATTGATTTACTACGATTCTATTATGCATTATATTCTTGTTATAATATATACAAAATATTAGTTCATGATTTAATTTCATATGATTGAGATTGAGAAATCCTTTTTGTATAAATAGATATACCATAATTGGAAGGAGTAGTAATCAAACTAGAGATAGGTCTGTATAAATCCTTTGGATTAGGGTTAAACCTAATAATGAAATTCACAAATCGATAATGCAATACTAAGGTTTTAACTAGAAAGATTACTGTTAATCAACTAATGGATTAGTTGTTAATAGTCTTAAGAAAGATATTAACTAAGATAGGAATTTCCCCAATCTAATAATCAATAACCTAATTATATAATAAAAGGGTTAATATGTAAGGATTTTTAGGGGATTCATTACCTAGGCATTATTATTTGATATTGAATTTTCTTAGTATTCTCCTTGCTCTAAGTTAATTATTATTTTAATTCTTAATTTATTTGTTTAGTTTAATTTTTCATTAAAATTCACAATCTAATTCAGCAGTGAGATAATAGAAAAAGGGTAATTACTTGTACTTACAGTCCTCGTGGGATCGACTCGTACTTGCCTATGCTAGCTATAACTACATTATGCATTTGTGGTCTAAAACTTATAAATCTTTATAAGCATAAATCTATCAATCAAGTTTTTAGTGATGTTATTGGGGATTAGTAATAATAGGAAAGCCTAGCTTTTATTAATCTAGCCATTTTTACTTTATTCTGTTTTACTTTTGCTTTTAATTTATTTTATTTGATTGGTTTATTAGTTTCAGATCTTAACTATTGGGCATTTTATGATCTAGAGTAATCTAGCGAGCTTAATAGTTAAAGATTTAGAAATCGAGAGAACAACTTATTGAAATCTCTTTATAATGCAACTAAGAGAGTTTGAGCTAGATAGGCAAATAGAGGACTTGGGAGGTCAAGTTGATAATAAGAAATCAAGAACAATGACAAATTAACCAAATACAATGCTCAATTATGTTATACCAGACTTAACAGGAGTGAAGTCTAGCTAGTATTGTTGGATTGACTGTAAACGTTAATAATTTTGAGATCAAGATGAGTATCATTCAAATTGTGCGGCAATCTATCCAATTTGATGGACTTCGAGATGAAGAATCAAACACACACAACTCAAATTTTCTAGAAATTTGTGACACTTTTAAGAACAATGGGGATAACAATGATGCAATAAGAGTGTAGTTATTCCCTTTTCCGAGGGAAAAACCTAAGCAATGGTTGAATTCAATGCCATGATCATCACTGACTATATGGTATCAAGTGGCAAAGAAATTTTTATTGAAGTATTTCCCACCAACAATGATTGCAAAATTAAGGAATGATATCTCCTCTTACTCCTAGGCTGATTCAGAAGCTTTATATGATTCAAAGGAGCAGTTAAGGAGATGTTGAGAAAGTATCCTCATCATGGTCTACCACTTTGGATGTAGATCCAAACCTTTTATAATGGGTTGAATCAAAACACAAGGCAATCGATAGATACAATGGTTGGGGGGGGGTACTCTTAATACCAAGATACCAGAAGTAGG
>JANIIA010043464.1:0-11733 GCA_027478495.1 Erythroxylum alaternifolium
TGTACGTAGCGCTCCCTTATCTTAGGATATGTATCGGAATGACCTACGGGCGTCCCGGTACGTACCCTAGGGTAATGAGGTGTTACAGGCTATGTGCAAAGATGAAAGAAAAAAAATCTGCAGATCTATTTTCAAATTCAAAAATGATTTGTTTGAGATTTTCATAAACTTGGAAGATCAGATTGCTAGAGATTTGCAACGTGAATATGTGGGAGATTTGATCTGCTAAGGATCATGGAAAAAGAGGAGATCGAAGGAGATAAAAGGGGATATACGTTACTATTCACACAGTAGAGTTTAGGGATAGTTTACGTTTTCTACATTCTTTCTTCTAGCTTTCTCGACAGCCATAGGAGTTTTTCATTTTCTGCAGTATTTTTCTAAATATTTTCATATTTTCTAGAAAGACTTGGGATGGAGATAATGTGTTTTTACTATTTTTGTGATTTTGACTTTCTCTATGAGTAGCTAAATCCTTTTCTTGGTTGAGGGAACCATGTTATCATCTATTATGTGTGAGGTGCTTCAGTAAAGTTTATTTTATTGATGAACATTGAGTGTCTTTCAAATTATTTTTTCTAATTGAATTGATTGATTTCTAGGTGCGCAACTAAGAATTAATTCATTTAATAGCTAGATTAATGAAACATGATGTTCAGTTTTATTAATCACAAGTAGCGATTAAGATTACCTTCTTTACGTTAGATTCGGAAATTCTAAGAAGATATTCATCTTGATCAATTGCATGTCATACATGTATTTTCTTGTTCATTGGTTTCTTAATTCTCAAAGCTATCAATCAATTGAACTAACGATCGTATCTAGATTATTAGTTGTTAAGAATGTGTAGAATATATGTTTCTAGTCATTTACACTTATAAGAAAATATCTCCCAATGAATATTTATTGATGAACTGAATTTTATGTCAAAGATCCATTTTAGTGGGATAACATCGGTGACCCGAAACTAAGGTTTGTCTATTGAATTTTCATATCTAATTACTTTTGTTAATTTTCGATTTTTGTTATTTCTACATTCTTAATTTTACGTGAATTGAAACCCCCTTCGTTACTTTATTTTAGTTTTGAACTCGTAAACTCTTTATCATTATAATTCCTCGTGGGAATGATACCCACTTTTCACTATTACATTAATTTGTATTAATGCAAGTTCTTTTTGAATTTGGATGCAGGAGTCAGAAGTACCATCCACTATAATTCTTCTTTCAAAGTAAAGAACAAACTTTGCATAATTTTGCTCGATAAAGAATAACTCTTCTTATGATCTTCTTCCAAAGTAAAGAGAAACGTTAATCTTACTTGTGTCATACCCAAATATAATAATTTATTGCCTCAAACAAATATTATAACTCAAAATATCACACTTTATCACTTAACAATTACAAAATGACTCACACGTACAAATATGACACAATAATGCTGAAATTATTGAAAACATCTTTGCAATGTGTGTATACAACACCCAAAACCTTCTTGATGCGAAAACTAATGAGAAAAAATATATTTATATTATTTTGGTACTAAAATAGTTGTTGGAGCCAAGAACTATCCATCACAGTGATTGTATATAGCGCACTAGTTGACTAATATAACATGCCAATCAATTAGTATGCATTTATTGTTGGAACGTTGGTTGATCAGTACACATATTTGTTGAATAATATACATAGTAGCAAACGAATATGACATATTGGTCAGCCAATACATTAACCAGTGTTACTACAAACCCTAAATATATCAAATTTAATAACTTTAACCTATATTGATCGACCACTAACTCATATAGGTTGATCAATCACCAAACAACATGATTTTAAGAACTTCAAATTCTCAAAACCAATTCTTTTAATCTAAATATGATAAAAACATTCTCAAATTGTTCTCCAAAGATTATTTGAAAGATCTGAAGGCTTTTATATTAAAATTAAAAGCTTAAATGCCTTTTGATGAATATAAAGACCTATGCGATAAAGTAAGATGAAATGATTATGTATGATGAGCCTTTGGATCATTAATTTAACAAAGTGAGCTTAAAAATAATAATACAATATGTGAAATGACCTTGATGAGCCCTGATCTCCTTTTTTTCTTGTTTCGATCTTCATTTCATTAGTTACAAATTTCAACTTCTCTTTATCATCTTCATATACTATCTTCTTGAGTTTATGAATTCATTTTGTTCTAATATTACTTTTTATCAAAATAATAAATAGATTAGTAGTAATTATGTTTTGATATCATCAAAACATCAATTGGAACCTCCCTTAGTTCAACAGATTTAATCAGATATAGTTTCTCTGTATAAGATAAGCTCCTTTTACACTAATGGATCATCCTCCATTCCATCCTATCATTTAAGGTATGACATTCTCTATAAGAAGGTTTATTAGTGCAAATAGGAATCCACAAATAAGTAATGGGAGGGACTTAACCTTCATATATGTCAAAAAGAGAGCTTTTAGCCTACGAAATTTGCTACAACTGATAGCAATAGAAATATCTTAGCCAGATTGATGTCAAAACCTGACAGTTTACTAAAAAGGTTGATAGTGTTCAAATAGACTTTAACTAAAGGGGGGTCAACATTACAAACTATGAGAAGGACATATGTAAAGGTCAAGTTAAGCATACCAAGTTTGCGACATTTCCTATAGAATTTGAAGAAGGGATCCTTGGATATATTGTGCTAGTGAGCCTTATCAGGACTTCCATATAGACATGGGGAGAGATAAGATCACCCTACCTTATCACCCATCTACCTTTAATGATCCTAGTTTGCTCCCTATTTACTAAAACACAAAATGAAGCATTAACTAAGCACTAATCTATCCATATAATAAATTTATGAGGAATTCAAAAGCTTGAAGAGAATGTAAAATGAATTTCCAATTAATAATGTCAAATGCTTTATGAAAGTATATCTTCAAGATACAATTATTAAAATCAATTTTGATTCTTGCTTGTTGATTGAAAGTTAAATCAATTTTGTTTCTTATACCCACTAATTAAATGTTTAGTATATGAGTCCATTTCCTATTAAAGAAAAAAGAGAAAAGGAGAGAGATCATAACCACAAAAATTGAACTTAATAAAAGTATAGGTAAATAAATAATATGAGCAAACCTAATTTAATATTAGAATTTCGTATGAAATGATAGGCCTAACCACAATCAAAATTCAAGCTAAGTGTTGCTCTTTATATTAATAGATTAAAGCCCATATCAATTATCATTTCTTTTACTTAGGCTCTTTCCTTTAAAAATCAAAACCTAATTTTCTCCAATTAAGAATTTTTCTTTCATATGTAGACCTATATTTTTTATTCAAACTCATTTAGTCTTAGGAAGCACATCATGGTTTAGTCATTTATCTCAATTTCATCAAACTCATTTCATCTTACCTTCGTATCATGTTTAGGTCATTTAAGTCAATTTAATTAAAAGCATATTATCTTGAAATTTGCATCATATTTAGACTATTTAATTTAAATTCATCAAACTCGTTTAATCTTATAATTCTTATCATGTTTAGATCATTTAAGTCAACTTCATCATGCTCATCTCATCTTAAAATTCATATTATGTTTAGATCATATAAGTCAACTTCATCAAGTCCATCTCTTTTTAGAATCACATCTTATTTAGATCATTTAAATAAATTTCATAATATAAAATGCATATCATGTTTAGGCTCATCTTATTTAAGCCAACTTTGTTTTAGATTTTCAAACTTAGTTAAACCTATTTCATCTTAGCATGCATATCATATATAGTTTCATTTCATTTTTTGATTTCAAATTTAATCAAGCCTATTTCGTCCTAAAATATATATAATTTCTAGGATCATTTCATTTTGATGAATTTCATTTTAGAATTCATCATTTGATTAAATTCTATTTAAGAATTCATATAGTTTAAATAAGTCCAATTCCTTTTCAAGTCAAGTTTTTTCCACTTTTTTTCATAATCAAAAGATCTTTTTTTTTTTCTAATTCAGATGCTCCTTTTACTTTTCTTAGACAATTCTTATCTTTTTAAAAGTCCTAGGTTCATCATTTCCTAAACCCTAGGTAAGTATCCACAAATCAATTTACAAACTCCAAAACTTCATCATGAGTCAAATATTTTAGTTTTTCTAAATTCATACCCATTTCAGTCATGCCAATTAATGCAAAAACTCTACTAAACTTAGCTAACCGCTTAAGCAGATAAATCCACCTTGGACTCTTTACTCCTTGTTTAAGACTCGTTATTTTTCTTTTACGTTTCCGTATCCTTCCTTTCATTATATAGCTATTGACTCCATTGGTCAATTTTTAGTCATCTTTGCTGTTCAGTGTTTGCTCCACACGTGACACGTTAACTACATTTTTCAACGTTTGTGGTCCTTATTTAGCTATATTACTTCGAAACTTTTACTTCCTTATCTTTCTTATGGAGGTTTAATATTTACTCACGAGAATTTACTCGTGGAAGAGTTGATAATTTCAACTCATGTAATTAACATAGCATACTACTTCTAAGCTCCATTCAATGTCAACTTATGAATTGAGGCTGACATTTTTCTTTGTTGAGTGCAGTAACGAGAGAAAAGGTTGAGGCAACATCTCTATTTGGTAACGTAGAAATAGATGCATAAGCAGGTGATCAAGGTATATAAATTAGCTATTATTGCCACATTTAAGTTACAAATTTGACAATCATTTCTATTATGTATCGAGACTTTGGAAAAGGATCTTGAGTCTGCAAATGATGGATCAAATGCTAGTTTTATACTTTCAGTTTTATTAACTAAGGTGTATATAAACAATCTGTCTCTTTCTCAAAAAACATAAAAAAGTAACCTGTCTCATATGTCCTCCTTTTTTTTTCTTTTTCAGGATTGAAAAACTGAGTTGATGCCAAAATAATATAAGGAGAACAATACAAGTTGAGTACTATAATATCAGAAAGGCTATAACAGCTTAGGCTTCAACCAAAGAACAAAAGTACTTCAAGCCAAGCTCAGCTCAAGACTAAAAGCCCCTGAGCAAAGCTTTCCTGAATGTTGAGTAGCAAGAATATCAGTTCCAGAAGCAGTCATCTGCAACGTATTGAGTCATTGCAGCTAAGCAGATGAACTGCACTGATTAACAATTGTGCTACTAACTTACTGCTGGCAGTTAGCTCAATCCTTGTTGTGTAACCATAGGAATTTCCCATATTTGCAGCATTTTATTACTTGCTTCCTTGCCAATATTATCATATAGCATCATATGAAATCTATTATTGGTCTTTTAACTATAGCTATTTTGTATATTATTGCAGGTAGTAAATACAATCATTACGTAGGATCAAAATTTGGCTGCAAGATTTGACGAATTTAGTACTGCAATTTTTGGTGATCATCAAAAAGCTGATGATGAGTAATATATCTGTTTGACAATATTTTCACACTTTGTCACTTGCAGTCGACAATGTTTTAGTTACTTTGATGAAGAAAATGCTAATGCAATGCATGAATGAGTAGGACATTTTGAAACACCATCACCCGAATGGCAATTGATATTGAAGTTGGTGGAGAAAATGTTGAATTAGCATTTACTGAAGGGGCTATATAGATGAAGAAAATAATGGTCAGCACCTACCACCAAGTATTACACTATTTTTCCTTCTAATTCAACCTGAAATTGGTTTGGGATGTCGTGAAGCTGATATGGAACAAGAGCATGGTGAGGGTGATGGTAATAGTGCAGTAGAATGAGATCGTTCTGAGGTAGTGCAAACATTGGAGGAGGATCACATTTTGAGGGTGGAAAGCATACCAAGATGGACGTTCTGATATCTTAGTGAGTTTGAGGATTCAAGTATCGATGAGGAGGATGGCATTTTTTACAAAGTCTTGGGATCAAATGTTGCTACTCTAATTAATAGATTTCTACATGGAAGCTTTGTTGAACCAAGTCAGAGGCGAGAAGGGGACCAAGTTGGTTCTAATAAGAACAAGAAACTAGATGTAAAAATGGACGTAGATTTGATTTATGGTGACTCATGAATTTGGAAACGAGTGTGAGGAGATTGGAAAGAGATAAAAAGGCCACAGCAAGACCTCCAGAGTTTGATGCGATAATGGATTTGAAGATAAAAATAACTCGAAGGTCAATAAGTTGTTTGATTTAGTAAATACATTAAGGCGTTGGTGCAATATGCAATGGACAGATGGAGTTCCTTCATCATCAAGTATCCAGATGGCCTGTTTGAATGTTGTGACATGAGCATAGATGCTTGCAAGAAGGGATTTTTGGCAGCTTGCAGATAGTTGTCATCTGAAGTCCAGATAGAGAGGCTAGTTGTTAATAGTTGCGGGTACTGATCATGTTTTCAATTGCATTGGTAGTTGTATTCTAGAAAATAGAGCAAATTAGAGATGGTTTTCAGAGTACATAAAGTAAGGCACTGAGTTGTACACAAATGGGATGGGTACTTCTACCAAACTTGCTCAGACTCGTCATATCAAATAGACCAAATACCAATTGAATTTCATTTTAATTTTAAATTACAATTCAGTTTCTTAATCAATAAATTTATATTTTATGACAAGAGTGTGAGCAAGTTTTCGATGGTGACATACTAAGACATGAGCGAAGTACTGCAAGAGACACGTGAAAATTCAAGGTCGAAATGAAAATTCACAGAAGATGAGAAAGGGGATTAATGGAAGTAAACGGAGAGCTTTTGGATTAAGTAGGGGATGTAGGTACATACAAATTACGTGAACAGTCATATGTCTCCTCGTGGTATTAAATTAGACTATATATCCATTTGAACTTTAACCTTGATTTTCAACTTTTAGCTTCGGTTCGCTAAGAACTCAAGCCCTGCCTGCTACTGCAACGGTTAAAGCTTGAAAAAGTTTTATGTATTGACCAAATCTGGGTATACGCTGGAACTATTAGTGAACACGGGGAAAACATTGATGTTTCTTATTCCATTGTATGTGCTCGTCACCTGATTATTCTACATTTTATGTCTCTAGTCATGTCATTATTTTCTTCTTCTGTTTGTTTGAAAAATGCTGCTCCAGTTGAATGGTTTTCTAACTTGAATTTCATTAAGAAACCGTTGCTTTCAAAGCTCCGATGATATATAATAATATAATATCAAGTAATTGGAAGTTTGGAACGTCTAGTTCTCGAGGGTTTAAATTGTCAGTGGTGAAAGATTCAGTCACTTCAAAAGTTAATAAATACATTTTAGAACATCTTTGTCCCGTTTACCAAAATACTTTTTCTTAACAACAGGGTCAGGGACATCATTATATGCACATCGAAAGAAAGTACATATTTTAATTAATTTTTGAAAGTCAAAATTATTATAATTCTATGATATGATTAATTAAATCCAAACAATATCCAATATTTAATATTGATTCTTATTTATCAAATATCTTTATTTAATCGTAAAGTTTCTCAAACTTTATAACTAAGTCTAATTTGATTAAATTAAAACTTTTTCTTCAACCATTTTTTGTATGTGATCAATTAAGTTACTAAATATATTGGAAATAAATATAAAATATAATCCTAGATGATATTTAGGATTATATAAATTAAACTCCTATAATTTAGCTTTAATTATCTAATTAAAACTCTTATATTTGTAGACAACACTAGCATCTAATAACACATTATGATGACCAAAATATTAGGAATAACGAAATGATTTTGACTAACTTTTCTTACTTCTTTTTCGTACTATTTAATCATTTCTTCATACAATCTTTTGATTAGATATAGAATATGTGATTGATATTAACTGTATATGAATCCAATCTTATTGATTCTCCAATATTAGTGTATGTTTCTTTTCATTATATTTGAAAATTATTTTCAAAGTTTTATTCCCCCTTGGTCAAGAACTTCTCAAATTAATACTAATAAAAATAACCAAAAAGAACCTTCCTAATTAATTTAGGATAAAAAAATTCTATATTAAGCACTTAGCTACCTCTATATAGTTTTTGTTATATCCAATGACCATCAATCGACTTACCCTTGACTAGGATATGTCACAAATAATATCAAAACATAGTAATCCTTATATAAGATATTTTATAAAATTCAAGTTAAAGGATCAATTATACAATCATTATAATGAGTATTTTTATAAATATATAAGAAGTGTTCTAAATAAAATTCTTAGGTCAGTTTAGTGAACTTAGTCTCTAACAAGTACCTACATGTTTGTTTAAGTATTTTCATACTTTATGTTATAAGATCAACTACTTCTTTCATAAAAAAGAATTATATATACGCTAGTATTTTCTTGGGACCTATCTTATACATTATTTAAGTAAATAAATATGCATAAGATAAGAGTTACTTTTAATTAATTATATCATAAATACACAACCAATTAATTGGTTGTAAAGCATAAACTAATAATCTCCCACTTTTGTTTGGCTAATCACTTACGTATACCAGATCACCATATGACAATCATGTTATTATTAGAATAGCAGTTTAGTGAGAGAATTCTACAAGATTCTCTTTAGGGAGAAATTATTTAAACTTTATAATTTCAATCTAAATTATCATTACAATTAAGAAAAATTACTTGAATAAATATTTAGATCTTTGATAAGACTTTAACTCTTTTTACATGCCTAATGAATGTAATATTTTACAATGCCTAATGACTCTAATCATCAGCCAGGATATGCCAGAGGAGGGGTTATAGCTCCATAAGCTATTATTCTTAAGATAATAAACATGAATCCATTTAGATCACAAGGATTGTTTTTCCTCGCATAATCTCCACAGCCTCTTAGTCATCATGATTGAGTTCAAAGTTCTAAGAGGGATGAGGTTAAGTCCCCTTTCATTCCTTAGAGTGCCTATGTTAAACCATTTGATCCTAGCTTTGCCTCTGGAGGAGTTAGATCTTGCCCATAAGAAGTTTTTGAAAATTCTTTTTATATGCTTAGTAACAAAAAATAGGAAGGCCATATAAGCAACCTAGAACACACTTAAGAAGGTGAGCACAAAAGAAATAAGTTGTACTTCATTAGATCGAGATAATTGTCTGCTCTTCTAACTAGAGATTCTAGGGTTGATTTTGTCAATGAGAAAAGAGTACTCCTTACATGACAATCTTGAGTTTGAAATAGGAACCCCAAGATATGCCATTAGTAGCTGCTATATTTTGAAACCAATGATTGATTTAATAATTTGTTACATATGAATGGCACTCTTTGAAAGAAAAATGGCACTTTTGGAACAATTAACTTCAAGTCCTGGAATTCTATTGAAGATTTTGATGGCAAACAATAAGGTCTTGATGGAAAATGAATTAGCATTGGTTAACAAGACTAAGTCATCAGCAAAGCAAAGATTGGATAGCTAAAGCCTCTTCCACTAAGAATGACATTTGAAATGTTGAGTCCTTTCAATAACTCTTTTCAGAAGTCTATTAAAGACTTCCATAGCAAGTGAAAGTAAATAGGGAGATACAAGATCACCTTAACAAATATATTTCATGCTTTTAGAGGGTTGGCCATTAATTAAGAAGTTGAAGGTAGGAGTAGTAATCCATTTACTGAACCACTGTATGTATGGCTGAGGGAAATCCATGGCAATAAGAGTGCTAATGATAAAATCCAACAAAACTCCAACAAAACTATCATAAGCTTTCCTTAAATCAATTTTGAGGATGCAATTCTTCATGCTCTTAGTCTTGGAGTAATTTATGATCAACTCTTGCAATAACATTATATTGTCCCCTATAACTTTTCCTGGAATGTAAGCTCCCTAAGACTGATCAATGTAACTGGGGATCACAGCTCTCAATATGTAAGTAAGGATCTTTGAAATAACTTTGTAGAAGGTGTTACAGCAAGCAATTGGTTTATAGTCTGAAAAGGTTGTTTGCTCCCTACCTTTAGGAATAAGATTAATGAATGTTTTGCTAAGCTCAAAAAGAAGTACTCCATTCCTGAAAAACTCAATAATTTCATTGTAACAATAGGTTTTATGATAGACTAAGTCTTAGCAAAAAAAATTTCCATTGAAACCATCAGATCCAGGAGCCTTGTGAGGATTTAAGGTAAAGATTTTTCAATTTTCATAATGATGATATGTTTACTAAGACTTTCAACTTCCTAAGAAATTATCTTTAATGATTTCTTTAAGAAAGGGAATTTAATAACAAGAGATAGTGGGAGCATTCATCAAATTGGAGAAGAAGTAAAAGGCACCATCTAGAAGAAGTTGATGATTGTTCAATCTCTGGTCACCATACTATAGACAAATAATTTTGTTTATACATTTCCTAGAAAGTACAACTTTATGGAAGTAAGGTTATTTTCTATCCCCATATTTGAGCCATCTAATGTGAGATATTTGCTTTATCAATGAGTAATCATAGCTAGCAGCCTTAGCAAGGTTATTCATGGCTTTTTTCTCTTAATCTTGAAAAAGTGAGGAGGTTAGATAATGTATATTTAAAAATGAATCTCCTCAAGTTTTCTCTTGGGAATGCTTAGTAAATGATAAGTGTTACCTACATTACACAAGAATAATTTCTTCATTTCCTGCTTGATTAATCTAATCTTTCTTGCAAGGATGAATTGCTTGGTTCCTCTAATGTCTGGACTTATTCCATTATATAAGGCTTCTTGATGGTTCGAGCAGTACGTAAGTTTTCCCTTATATACATTAAAATGATTGAATTATAAGATTTAAGTATTCAAACCAGAAGATCGTAGTTTTAATTTGGTGTTTTCTTTTTTGTAGGCATTAGAAAATCAAATTGAGAACAAGTTTATATGTGATCTTGCGAAGGGACCTTTGCAAACTATTAAATCATATTCGGTGTATTTCGTTAATGGATACAAATATCATACAGAATATTATGGTCATAGCATGGCAAAAATAAATAATGGAGTTTGCATACAAGGAGAATTGATCGATTACTATGGCAAAATTATTGAGATACTTGAAATTGAGTACCCTGCGTTGTCAATAAAGCAAAGTGTGATATTTAAGTGTGAGTGGTTTGATCCAACTCCAAATATTGGTACAAAAATGTATAGCCGATACAATCTAGTTGAAATTAACAAGCGAAGAAGATTTCGACAATTTGAACCTTTCGTGTTGGCAATGCAAGCGATCTAAGTGTATTATGTCCTTTTTCCTAGCTTACTACAAGATAAGTCAGATTGGTTGGCCGTTTGCAAAAGTAAACCTTGAGGTATTTCTGAATTATATGGAAAAGGACAATAGAGAATTAAAAGTGAAGCGTTTTAAGAAGATGCTTATGAAATAAATCCATCTATCTTATATGAGGATAATGAACCTTTGAACAATCCATATAATGCATATGTTGAAAATTTTTCTGGAGAGGATGAGGAGGGCCAGAGATATGAAGAAGAACCTGAATTTGATTCAAATTCTTCAAAAGAAGAATATGATTTTGATTTACAATTAAGTGATGATAACAATTAATTTGTGTTTGTAATTGAATATTATATTTAAGTAATTAATAATTTCCTTTACTTGATACATCATCCCTAATTCTCTTGTGGCATATTACATCCCTAATTCTCTTGTGGCATATTACACTTCTACAGCCTCTCAAATTTTATTACTTACCCTCTTTTTTTTAATCGATTTCCATCTTGACTAAACATGACATTTATTTTAACTCTTTTAATTTCTTTCTCATTTTTTTCATC
>JANIIA010043475.1:0-11732 GCA_027478495.1 Erythroxylum alaternifolium
TCTCAATATATGTACGGAGGTAAATTAAATAAATTTGTTCGTTTTAAGTATCCCTGGTGGGGAATTCCTCCCCCGTGAGCCACGGGTCTAGATGTCACGTAAGACGTCGGGCCGTGAACTCGCCCGGGGAGGGGTTCCAGCATAAATTAACAAAATGTTATTAAAAAAAATTTCTTAACAAGTTCATACCCTTTATAGATATTTCCCCTAAAATTTATTTAGTGATTGGAGAGATCTTGATTATGAGAGTATAAATCAATTTTGCTAAAAAATATGGCATAATTTATTAACTTTTTAGCCGGTGGAATTAAAAAAGTAAGCTATCAAATTGTATATAATAAGAGGAGACTAGATGACCCGTAATTGGTGACATCACTTGCGATATAGGAAATTTAATTAATGTATATACCTATAGATAATTGTTTAATTTGATAGTATAATAGGTAAAATGGTAATTTATTAATTCACACAAACATTTCTTAGAAGCCTCGAAACAGCTCCTCCCACTATATTTCCATCTTCAACTTTTTCATTAGGACCTTACAATTTCATCTTCTTTATTCGGCCTTTGCATGTTCTTTTTTCACTAACAAGTTGATGAAGATGTGTTCTCCCCTTAAAGAAAACAAAAAAGAGCAAGTATGAGTGTCTTTATAACCCTATTATCATCTGCATCATCATTGTTATCGGTAAGTAAGAGAAGGATCGGATGTTTTAAAGAACTTCAAATTTAAAAGAGATTTATAAAATTTTAAGTCTCACATCATGTTTTGTTTTTGTTCTTCCTCATGGATTGATGACAAAAGCAATTTTCTGGGCATTACCAGTGTTACTAGTATTTGATTATTCTTCTTTCTCGCAATACTTTTTGTTCTCATTTGTATACACACTGAAATTATTACTTTATTTTCTCTTTAAATGAAAATTGAAGGTCTATATACAAGTTATATTAAGCCTTTTTTATCTTTTTTTTATAACATTCAGTTGACTTACTACTACTTAAACTCATTTAGGTATTGTTAATAAAAAACTTCTTATTTTTACTAACAAGAGATGTTTACATCTTTGTTATTGATAGAATTTTTCATGATTTTTATGTTATAATTTCTTTTAAACTTGATTGTTCATAAAAAATAGTAATTTAGTGTTGCATAAAGTAATATTTATTTAGTGGGAAGGATGTAAGGAGGGTTCTTGTTGGGCATACCTTATGAAAGTGTCTATTGTTACTTATACCAAATTATAGAGAGAAGGCTTCTTTCAATAAGGTGTGGGAACACCTAATAGAAGTGTCCAAAGTTTCCTATCGAAAATTATGCGTAGAAGGCTTCCTTGCATAAGGCTTATGCATACCTAATGGAATTGTCCAGATTTTCCTCTAATAAAATTTGAAAAAATGATTCCTTCTATAAGGCATAACCATTCTTGATGATAGTGTTTAGAGTTGCCTCTGAAAAATTATGGATATGTAGTTTCCTTCCATATAAGGCACAACGAATCTTAAAGATAAAGTGCAGAGTTGCCTCTAACAAATTTTAGATAGAAAAGTTCCTTCCATAAGGCATGACTATGCATGATGTTAGTGCCTAGAATTACCTCTAAGGAAGTTTCTTTGTTGTGTTATATTTTATATGATTTATTGATAAAATTTTCATAATATAATTGTATGTTTTAGAATAGTATAGTGGTGTGTTTAGAATAATTTGGCGGTATATTTAGAATAATATGGTGGTATATTTGATATAATATGGTGGTATATTTGATATAATATGGTGGCATTATATGTATATTTTAGTTGTATTTATTGTTGAATAAAATTATTGTATTTTGACAAATATAGTGGGCATATTTTTTGTAATTTAATGTTAATAAGCATACTTTGTGTGTAAATATTATTTAATTAAGAGGTATCTTGAACATAAATGTATGTAAAAAAATTCAAAATTTGATATTTATTCCTTTATTCTTAAACTCCACAAAAGAACCTAAATGCTATTATAAAATCTTCATCTCCTCTGCAATAAAGAAATAAGAACATCATAAAAGTGAAAAGGAAGGTATCCAATTACAATAAGGAAATAAAGAAGGAGGCTCATAAGCATATTAGAATAAATATTAATAATATATGTGTAAATAAATTTACTAATTATGATATCTTAATTAACTTAGTAATTAAATTTTTAGTTCATAGATGATGTTGTTACTAGTGAAATAAGTCAATAAAATCATGATTAAAAAATCGAAGTAGGAAATTTTGAATAATTTATACAAAATTGCAAAATTTTGTTCCATAAAGTATGAATGTATTTGGCTAATGATAGGAATATTTGAATATTTCCAAACTTATCAAAAGAAAGTTAATATCAGAAAGTATATTAATTATTATAGGGCATTATTATGAAACAACTAAAGTCAGTGACTGATATGGGATTCACTAAACTTAAAAAGATGGAGAGGTTTCGAGCAAGGAGAAATCTTTGCTACTAACTATGTCTTCAATTCAATTAGGATGACCTCTCATTGAAAATTAGGATGGATTAAGTAGACGAAATTGATGGGGACATTTTTGTATAAATCATGTGTGTTCCAAAAGGATCTAAACAAGTGTGCAAAATTTTTAATAAGATAAATGTCTTTAGAATTTATGAGGAATACAAAGTCAATGACCACAAAATATTTATTTAAAAATTTTTTGATAAAGGTACGGTTGCATAAAAAAAGGAAACTTTCCAACAAAAAGCCCCACTCTATGTCTTAATTTTTTTATGTGCTTAAACATCAAATAAAATATCAGCATGCAGCTATTGGATATCGTAGTCAGTGTTAATGATATGAATAGTTAGATTAGAGACATTTCATTATGAACCATCTTTGCAATCATGCTCATATATTCCACTAACCTATAAAGACCAAATGTGTTGTGTGTTGCACGGATAAATACATAACTATGTTGATGGTGAATTAAGCATCCATCAATTTCAAAGTATCAATAAAGGTTCATTCCCATACAAAATGTTCTATTCATAAAAATGAATTCAATTTTTATTTGTTTGCAAATTCTTTATCTGGATAAGCTATTTGTCAATTGTCCCTTTGAGAGGCGGAAGATGGCAGGCTTACAACATAGGATGACATCAACATCGAATAGCTATTGGATGATGATAGGATATCTCGATATGAGTGTGGGAGGCTAAAGGTAATATTGTTTCAACACAAATTTATATAACATTTATAAATATTGTTTTAAAAAATTAAATATATTAATTTCTTAATTAATCTTATATGGAGGAATGATTACAATGAGATGCACTCGATGAAGCATCTCAGTGGGTGGGAGGTGGCAAGGAAAGTAAGAAAGGCATAGTGGGAGGTGAAAACGAAAAAGTTAATTATTAGAAAGTTATTGTTTTCCTTGTAAGATATCTATAATTTTTGTGCATGTGTGTGAACGATTTTTGATATTTTAGTTAAATGAAAAGGAAGTTAATAAGCCCCAGGCATTAGAAGATGAAAATGACAAATAAGATAAAAAATTAGCATTTCAAGATCTTGGTATATCCCGAGACTTCGATAAATTAGAGAATTTTTTAAATGAATTATAACATTATATCTAAAATGCAAGCATTTAGGAAGAGTTGGGAACGTGAGCAGAAGCTAATAATGGATGTAAAAGATAATAAACAAAAAGAAAAAAAGACATAAATAAGGAAGTGATATCAATAAAAGCTTAACCAAGTAATTATGTTATTGTGACGAAGTTATTTTTGGAAGTTGACAAATAATTTTATAAATATCACCATGTTATATGAGAAACAAGATAAGCCAATATAAAAGAACAAAATGAAATAAGGCTATAAATAGCCTTGAGTTAGCTTCAAGCAATAAATAGCTAGGCTATAAAATAGGCCAAGATTAGTTAAGATAAAGGATTTAAGAACCTAGCTAATGTTCCATTTAGTAGCCATGTCTAGGCTAATGAGATTTGAGATTTCTTTGGCTAGAATAATTTATCTTATCCTTTTGAGATATGCTAACATAAAATACTCACAATTCCTTTACTTTATTTATGAATGTTCTCATGTTCCTTTTTTTTCAAATTGCATAAAAGTGCAACTAATAGAAAGTTTAAAGATAATACGATCCTTTTTAATGTGACAACTTATTTTCTATACCTACTCCATAATATTTTGCCCTTTGTCCTCTATACAATATATGCTACTCATGTATTGAACTTTTATCGACACCTACTTATAGTATATGTGGTTAAAAAAATATAGGGCTTAAGGGTGGTCATCTTTTTAGTTACAAAGTTTCAAACTTTTTCTAAGGGAGGAGTTCCCATTATATCTATCTATTATAATCAATTTCTTATAGATAGCTAACCATAACATAAGAGAAGCCTTATGGAGATTGTACCTAAACTAAGTTAGCTTTATTTAGGAGGCTTTTTGGAGATTTGTTAATAGTAAATCCATATAATGTTTGTTAGTAAAGGTCCTTAGTTTGTATCTCAAACATATTATAGAATATTCACCTTTTCAATTTGTTTTATACTTGGGTAAGGTATTCATATAATAAAAAATCCTTCAAGGTTACAAATACATTTATTTGTTAGAACAAATCCTTAACCCTTGCATATTCAAACATAAACTGCTCAAGTGTTTGAAAACTAAGAAGCTTGTGTAAATTCCTTGGCTTGCCAACTATTAAATCAAAACTAAGTGACCTTTCCATTTTTGTTTCCATTATACTTATAAAACCTCCTTATCAGTGAAGAGTTTCCTTATCCTGTTATCTAATAACATTTTATTCATTACTTTGATAAAAATAATGCATAATCCCTCATTCTCCTTTTATTGATAAAATTTTGATCACTTAACTTCTTCTTAAGCTAAGTAGCTTGATTCACTTCTCCTAAGAAATTTTTTAAGAATTTTATCCATTAAATTTATCAAGTTAAGAGGAAGAGATAGGTGGAACCTCCAATATATATGCAAGTTATTAAATATGTATATTATCAACTAAAATCTTACACTATAAGAAAGGGATCTATTAATCTATATATTAATTCTTCTTTGTATCATATCAAAGAGAGGTTGATAATCCTTAAATGAGAGCCTTTTAATTGTAATAGGTATTCCTTGTGCATTTGAATGGAGGTTATTGTAACTTAAAACTAGTGGATAGATATATTTTTTTAGCCATTCTAACTTTGTATATATATATATATATATATATAGGTTGATTATAAAACCTAACATAATTATAAAGAGCTTTAAAGATTGTATAAGGGTTGTGACTTAACTTTCATCTACACCACTCAAAATGAGGTCATCTGTAAAGGAAAGACGAAAAATCTTAAGCTTCTTACACTTGTTCTAATAGATAAAGTCTAGTCTGGTAAATGCTACTTCAATACAAATGGTAAAAAGGCAAGGTGACACCTTAGACCTCTTATACCATTGAACATTTGTATAAGACACCAAAATGCTAAGTAACACATTTCTTCAGCCAATGGGTGAATTTATCTTAAAATCAAAGGCTTACATGGTGCTAAAGAATAATTCCAATTTGCTAAATCAAATACCTTTTGGGAATCTATCTTTAAGGAGGAGCTCTTAATAGTTTTCTTCCTATGATAGTTTTAACAGTGCTCCTAAGAAATGAGTTCGTTATCTCCTATATTTCTTCCTTTGATAAGTTCTCCTTGATTGGGAATTATTATATGACCTTGCACTAACTGTAGCCTGGTAGACAACCTTTTGGTAAAGATTTTATGTGAAACATTATAGTATGAGATGGTTCATAGTCTTAAAGATAAGAAAAGTTAGGGGACTTAGGGATAAGACAAATAAAAGTTTTCTTCGTATCCTTAAGCATCTTACCCTTTATAAAGAATTCCATAATAACTTCTAAGTCCATGATCCTACTAAATTCTGAGATTTTCAAAAGAAAATGCATTGAGGCCATTAGTCTTTAGTTTCTTATTAGATTGTAGACTAAATAGAGCTTTATGATTCTCATCTCTAGAAATAGGCTTAATGATGGAGTTTATTAGGTCTTCTTTGATTAATTTTAAAATGAAAGAACTTAGTATTTGAATAGAAAGACAAATATTAAAGCCATTTTGAAGGGTCTACTAGAAGTAGTTGTATGTTAGATTATTCATTCCTGATTGATCTCAGGCCTGAATATCCTAGGTCTTATCAGATTTACAATGTTGTTAGTCTTCTATTGAGTTAGGGATTAAAGAAAAATTTAGTGTTTCTATCTCTATCTTAAGTTGATGAACTCTGAATTATTTTCTTGAGAAGAGAGCTATAGACCTCTAATGCTTTTACATAATCTACCAAAGCTTATTTCTTTATCAATTATAGCATCATTTGGTTTTAAGTAGAGGTCATCCTAATCCCTTTGTATTTGATCTTTAATTTCTTAAATGTCTTTTAAATACCATAAAGTTTCTTTTATTAGCTTCTTTGAGCTCTTGTTTAATAGCTTGGAATTTTCCCACAAAAAAAAGCCTTATGGCTTGTTAGGTTAGTATTCAAGACTCTATTGATAACTTCCTCAAAACCTTTAGATTTTTCTAGATAATTTTTGAATCCAAATAGACCTTCCCTAGTAATCATTATACTTGAAGTGTAATACTCCATTGGGGAGTGATCAAAACTAAGAGGCATATTGAAATGAGTTTTTCTAAGGGGGAATGATGACATATAAAAATAGTTAATAAGAGATCTATCTAGCTTTTTCTTAACAAACCAATTACCTGAGCATTTTTTTTTAAATGAATGTTGTATTAATTATAGACAAAGTTATAGCTACATTTCAATGAGTTCTAGGCTTATAGCCTTAACTTAATTTACAGAAAGACTTACTACTCTAGGGGGGATGATACATTACAAAAACAATCCTAGAGCAAACTATTGAGCTAATCTATATTTCCCATCTTCTCTTTATATCGGTTGAAAAAATTTGCTGAACAGTTTTAGCATAAATGGTAGCTTTAATCCAGTTAATAATGTTATCTACAAGTTGGTGTTTCCCTTATTTCACATTTATTAATCTTTTGCTATTTCTCTCTTTCCAAATGGTGCATATAGTCATAGTGAAAGCTGCTTTATAAAGAGTTACATTGGTCTTCCCTAGTTTTGAGTATCGAATAACCCATTCTAGAGTTTGTTCCCACTCATACCTGCTACTATTATCTGTTGGCATATGCAAAATCTTGCTCTAGATAGCCTTGGAGTATCTACAAAGAAAGAAAAGTTTATCTCTGTCCTCCACTACCATTTCACATAGTATACAAGTATCATCTCCATTACTATGTCATTATCTTTTGGTCTTGAGCATGTTCTTGATCTTAAGCTAGGTGATGAATAGGGCTTTAGGATTTAAAGTATTGCTCCATAAAAGATTATACCATGGGACTTCAGTAGAGCCATAGGAGAAAAATTGATGATAGAACTTATTAGAGTATTCACCATTTTGATTGAGAGTCCAAATAATAACATCTTCAGTCCTCACATCATTTAGTCGAGGTAAATGTTTAACTAAAGAGTCAAAGCCTATGAAATTGCCCTTCCATTCCCATTACAAATCAGTGAAGAAACTTTAAGGTTCATTGGCAGTCTATTCCTTAAGTGAAGAAGGTCATAATTATGAATAATAAGTCTTACCTCAAGTCAATTATCAAATATCCACGTCCCTTCTCCATTCTCAATTTTGTGTTTAATACAAGGATAAATGATAGATCTCATCTTTATCATCTATTTGAGGTTCCAAGAGCCATCCTTAGTATAATCTACCTGCTAGAAGTTTACATTCTTAATTTTGGTACTTGTGTATCCATTTGATCTATAGTGCTTTATGATCAGTACAAAGATGCCAAAGCCATTTACACATTGGAACATTTTGCATTGATTTGATAGGGATTGTACCAAGTCCTCCATATTTCTTTGAGGTAGTTACATCACTCCACTTTATCTTTGCATTTTTAGAAGTTTCTGTTTTTCCCATACATAAGAAAGCTTTTAGTGTTCCGTCCATCTCCTTTATAATTTTCTTTAGCAAAGCAATATGAGCTATCAAATGTAAATACAAGTTGTTAAGAATTGAGATGATAAGGGTGAGTCTAGTTGCAAAAGAGAGAAATTTGTGTTGCCATGCATTAACTCTAGAATTTATCCTTCCAATAATAGGCAAACAATTATTGAACTTAGGCTTTGAGACAATAATAAGTACTCCCATATAGCATAAAAGGGTTGAATCATCATTTGATATAAAAAAAACTTCTTTCAAAATTATAGTGTAACCGAAAACACTTAGCTAATAACTTTAGGGCATACATCATTATGTTGATAGAATGAGCTTTAACACCACACAAAAGCAATATATCATCAACATACATAAGGTGAGTGAGATTTAGGTGACTACATTTGTAACGAAATTGGAAGCCTTAATTGCATAAGATTAATTTGGTTATCAACCTAGATAAGTTTTCCATAACTAGTGTAAACAAATAAGGAGACGAGGGATAACCTTGCTTGATCCCTTTTGCAATTTTAAAAGGTTCAGTAGGGCAGCCATTCACTAGCACACTCAAGGAAGGAGTTTGGGTACAATCCATTATACAACTTACAAATTTATGAGGAATTTGTAGTGCTTCAAGACATACTCGGATAAATCCCCAGCTAATGGTGTCAATGCTTTGAAAATTTGATCTTAATAAGGCATTTTTAATTTTTTTACTTAAGTTGTAATCCTTTAACAATTCTTGCAATAGGATGATATTATCTCTTATGTTTTTTTCAGGGATGAAGGCTCTTTATGTTGTGCTAATTATATCTGAGATTTCTAGCTTGAGTCTTTTACCTAGGAGTTTTGAGATCACTTTATAAATGGTATTGTAGCAAGATATAGGCTTGAAGTCTCTCATATTATGTGGATTTTGTTTCTTAGGAACCAAACAGATAAAGGTATGATTGATTTATTAAAGAAATTTTAAGGAGCTAAAGAACTCCTGCATTGCCTCAATGAAGATTCTGCCAATGATTTCCTAAAATTTTTTAAAGAACAATCAGTGAACTAGTAGAGTTCAAATGATTTAAAGAAATGAAAACTAAGTAAGACTCTCTTAACATCCTGTTCAGAAAGAGCGGATACCATTAGCTCCTTGATTTCTTGATCAATTGGGCAATCAATCAATCTTTCCATATTGTAGCTCGGTATAGAAGAGTCATTAGACCCTTTTAGCTCCATAAAGTAATTTCTAGCTATCTCTTGCAAGTTTTCCTAATCTGTACGTTCTCTCCTATAATTTTGTTTGAAGCATTGATATTTCGTTGGCATTCTTTCTAGTAAGCAATGAGGAGTAGAAAAATTTTATATTAGTGTCACCTTCTTTTATCCAATTTATCCTAGCCTTCTATTTAAGAATTAGATTCTGAAATTTGAGAGCTTCTTGGTATTCTTAAAGTCTTCTAACTTATGTTAATCTAAATTAAATGTTGTAAGTAAACTCATAGTAAGATTTTTGTGCTAAGATAAACTTCTCCCTAAGATTTATGAGGTTCAAGTTTTTTCCATGTATGAGATTCTTTATAGCTGCCTTCGCCATTTGTAGTTTAACCATTAGCTGATAGGATTTGAAACCTTCAACTTTAGAGCTCCAATATCTTCTGATTACTTTTGGGAATTCTTCCATTTCAGTGATCGTATTGAAGAATCTAAACATAGCACTCATTGCTCTGGTTTTTTTCAGTCGTTGTATCAACATGTATGAATCATCTAACATCAAATTCTCACCAAAATGAGCAAAGGAACTAGGGAACTAGTTCAGTGATACTAAATTTAAAAGTGACCTATCAAGCTTTTCCTTATAAGTAAATTGCCATGCTGATTGTTTGTTGATAAATCAATATTTGACTATATTTTAACACCCATATTTGATATATTTTACTTAATATTTGATACTTTTATTATATATTTGGTACTTAATATACTTCAAGGAGAAGAAGTCAGATGAAAACATAGCTAAAACTTAAAAAAAAAGCAATTTAGAAGAAATGCACAATCGTGCACTTTCACGATCCTACGTACCTTAATTATGCACGCTTATGTGCATGAGTGTGCACAAGAGTGGGCATAACCCAAAAATCTAGGTTTTCTTACAAATTCTATGCTTTGGAGCTAATTGAAGGAGGAGAGCAGTTGAGAACATCCAGATACATCTAGAGACAATTTCGAAGATGATTTTGAACTAAAAGAGTGGGAGATGCGAAGATTTTAACGACAGATCCACAAGAATACAAGATCAAACATCTACATCATGAGAACACTCGATAGAGAACAATAAGGGATATTTAGAATTATGATTCCATTGTTTTTGGTTCAAGTTTCTATATATGTGTATCTAATTTTATATTAAAAATGTGTAACTAATTGTTTCATTAGTATCTAGGTTAGATGAACCTTGTTTGGATACTTTAACATGTGTTGATTATTTTGTTAATGTAATTGATTGATTAATTGTTACGATTCAATTACCTATTTTTATTTATATTCTAGTAATCAAAAATATTAGATCTTAATCTGATTTCAACGTAGCAGTTGAGAAATCTTAGGTTTGAATAGATCTACAATGATTGAAAAGAGTTGATTGCAACCCTAAAGATAGGATGACATAAATCTTCTGGATTAGGGCCAAGTCTAATAAAGGGATTTATAAAATGGTAACGCAATCCTATAAGATTTAACCTGAGTAATTTGGCGAGATACCTTAGGATTAGTTGTTAGTAGACTTAAGGTTAGATACTAACATACCTTAGAAATCTCCACAATCCAACTAATCAATAACAAAATTGCATTACAAATGATAAATCAGTTAAGGGCTAGGGGGATTCGAAATCCAGATACTAATTACTTGATATTGATAATTTCCTAGTGCTTTCTGAATTCTCTATTCAATTTTATTTCCTATTTTATTTCACTTTCCTTAGTTTTAGTTTATTTTCATTAAAAATACAAAATCTGTAATAGCCCGGACAATATTTGTGAGCGGATGGTCTGAGCTATTACCTTAAGATGCCAATACCCCCCATTTATTTATATCCTCGACTTAGGAGTTTCGAGGACGAAACTCTTTTGATGGGGGAGTAAATTCTGAGCCCTTTTATATTGGGTTATACTTGGAGATACTACTGCATATTGACATATACATAGTTGTATATGAGTTTAAAAATATATTTAAATCCTTTCAGTATATATGCCAGTGATATATAATGTTATATGCCCTTACATAAACTTAGAGTTCATCGGTATATGAAATCTTGGAGATTTCTGACATATAAGCTTCTAAGTGTGTAAAATCGATTCCATTGGATGGATATGGCCATGATGGCTGAGTTAAATGTGTTCTAATGCCTTAGAGGTGAATAGACATGATTTATAGACTTATTGGATACTTAGAAAGCTTAATTGAAAAAGTTGATGTACATAAGGGCTTATTTGCAAATTGTTAAAAGTTAAGGGACATAGATGTAATCTTTCAATTCTTGGAGGACCAATATGTAATTTTGTAAAGTTAAGGGGCTTAATTATAATTTGAAAAAGTCCAAGGACCAAAATGAAAAAAAGTTTTGGTCATTCTCAAATTTTGGGCTTAATTGCAAATTTATGAAAAGTTTGGAGGGTATAATGGTAATTTCACATAAGCTAAGGGTAAAAAG
>JANIIA010043486.1:0-11732 GCA_027478495.1 Erythroxylum alaternifolium
TAAAAGACCAAAATTCATTTTTAAAGGGTGTATTCGTGAGTGAGGGATGAGTGACAAGTGTTGGTGACACTTGTCACTATCCTATGATTCTATTTGGACTCTTCTTTAAAAACTAATCCATTTAACTCCAATTTCTAATTCAATTTTTTCCAAATTTTAATGACATAAGTCATGAAATCTCAGAGTCATTTATAAAAATTTTCACTGCCATTTGACTCTGAATTCTACTGCTATTTGCCAATTGTCTTGTCACTTGGCATTTTTCCTAGTTTGGAAACGTCTTCGAAAAATTCCCGAAAATTTTCTAAAATTTTCTAAAAATCAGAAAACCACAATGACCCTCTCCAATACAATTTTTCATTCACACAAAGCATATTTTTCATAATTTACATTTATTCACACTTATACCGGAAATGTCATGAATGGATGTACAGTCATTTACATGTGCAAAAATTCACTATTCACTATTTATGTGCATATATGAATGCATGAATATAGCAAAACAATTTTAAGCATTCCTAACCTGTTCCAAATTACTATTTTACCCTTCCCATAGGTGAGAGGATGTTACAATTATGATATTTTTAATTGTGATTTGAGTGGTTTTCCAAAAATATACGAAGGTTGTCTTTGAGTGTGTATAAAAAGGCAAAACTAGAGAAAAACCTACGGCTCGTTTTTTGGTGAGTGTGTGTATGTGTCCCATAGTTTGGTGATGGAAGTAAATTAAAGAAAAGGATTTTTGGTGCATCACCGTGAGTGTCTTGGAATTAAGGCTATGCATTAATTGTCCATAAGTGTGCATTAAATGATCATTGAGAAACGTAGTATGAAAGGGTGTGGCAATAGTGATTGTGTGAGTGTTGGGTAAAGGTTTAGTGGTCTTGAATCTACATAGTGAACAACGTGTCTTTTGTGGTGTGAGCTACAGTTAAGTTTATTTGAGAGCAAGAGTTATGTGCCCAGAGTTCAGTGTGTGGGTTGTGCGACAACCAAGAAGTTTAGTGTGTGGGCAGTGCGGCAATTGTATTGAGCACACATTATTCTTATTGTGAGTGAACTGAAGTGACTTTGCATGTTGTTGATGAGTCGTGGCAGTGCTGATTTATTTTCTGTGGAGAAAGAGCAAGTTATGGTGGAGAGGTTCAGCTAAGTTATTTTGAGAAGACAAATTCAGAGGGAAGTCTTCTTTGTCTCAGGTATTTTTGTTATTTAATTTTCAGTTGATTAAATACTTAAGCTATTTTATTTATTATTGTTTTTGAGTGAAAGTAGTTAGATAAATCTTCTGACGAGGTTAGTACAAGTCGGTTGTACTATTGGATGTGAAATTCTTTCACGGGAAGTGAGGTTGAGTGATAGTGCCAAGGGTTGAGTGGTGTCGGCTCAATAAAGCCTTGAGTAATTCTATTATACTTTCGTGAAAGTGATTAAGCTGGGTGAGGGCCGCGCAGAAGTAGGCAAGGAGTGCCGAACTGCGTACCAAATTTCTGGTGTTTTTATTATTTCGATTTTGCTTGTTTTGATTTTGTTGGTGCCAAATAAGTTTGTGGGAAGTTTGCCGACCAATTAACTCCCTTCGGTTTTTCAACTGGTATCAGAGCAGGTCACCGTTTCATAACTTGTTAACAAGTTGGTGCAGATCCTAGTTTCGCAAACATGACAAATTTTGAGGAAGACGAAGACTTGGTACTAATCACACGAAAATTTGGTAAATGGCTGAAAAGAATGAAGAAGGACAGACTTAGCCTTAGACAATATGGTAGCGAAGAAGAAATCGCTAATCGCTCAGCGTCGGTTGCCCTATACAATAAAAGTCCAGTTACTTGCTTAACAGTAACTGAGAAGGAAGTAACTGAAGTCAAAAAAGGGAGAAAATCAGAAAATTTCAAAAACAATTCAGCTCAAGATCGAATATCAGATTATAATAGTGATGAAACTGGCCTAGATGGTGGAAAGGAGAATCTTTACGAGGCTTACAAAGCTATGTGTGAAAATGGGTGAATACGTGTAGAAAGAATGAAATATTGGAAGAAGAAAATCTCTCCATGAAGAACACCATACAAGAATTAGAAAAGAAGCTGATGTTGATGTCGGATGAGCTTGGTGAAGCTAGAATGAAATTGATAAGTACTGAAAAGGGATTGAGAATGTTGAATGGAGGCACGAAAAAACTGGATAAGTTGATAGAAATCGGTAAGGCTAAAAGGAATTTTGAAGGTATAGGTTATAAAGGTGAGTGTTCGAAAGTAAATGAAGAAAATTCTGGCATGTTCAGATCAGCCCAAGACGTAGAAGCGTCGAACAAGAGACGAATATTTATACCCACGTGTCATTTTTGTGGAGTTATTGGGCATATAAGGCCAAGATGTTATAAGTTACTACAAATGATGTTTCGAAGGGGTCAAAACTGAAAATATAGACACTCTTCATTAAATTTCCAGCAGCATCCCATGGTATCGAAGCAAGCTTGAATTAGAAAAGGTCAACTACAGGCACAAAAACGTAGTGAAGGAAAAATAAGAAAATGCCCAGATTTGCAGTTAGTTACTACTGAGGGAGTAACTGCAGAAACTGATTTGCAGTTAGTTATTACTGATAAAGTAACTGCACGAACTGAAGAACTTTCAGTTACTTCGAATGATGAACTAATCAAAACAATGGAAGCTGATTTAAATCGAGGTTCTTCATCTCAAATCCGAAGAAATCATCCAGCAGAAAATTTTATTGGATATGTGAGTGAAAGAAGAAAAATAAGAGAAAGAAAAAGGGTTGATTATCAAGAACCTACAAGCTACTTGTGTTATACATCTTCAGTCGAGCCAAAGAAAAACATCAGGTTTGAGATTCTTCGAAGGGCATAAGGACAGTGTGCTTTAAATTTTTAAAGTTTTTTTTGTTTTTAAAAATTACAAAAAAAAAGGAAAAGAAAAGTAAAAAAAAGTTTTCTTTAGTTCTTCTTTAATTTTTTATGCTGCTATAGTCGTCTCATTTTTTTAGTAGTTTATTTTGTATCTTCTTCTTGGCTCTACCGAAGACTCCTCAACTCTCTCATCAGTGTGAGTCTCTCTCTCGGGTATTTCTCTTTCTCACTACACTGACAACTCTTATAGTTCACTGCCTGGGTTTATGAAATTGATCAGTCTGATGAAGATGGAATTGAAGTAAGTAGTGATATGTTGGCATGTGTTTTGAATGGGGATAATTTGTTCTCTTGGTGTGCTTATAATTCTTCTGCTGGTATGATTATGCACCTTGATACTATTTTGTCCCAAGGGGGAGACATCAGATTGTTTACGGTGAATGTTCCATTCAAGGGGAGATTTCAAGATAAGTGTAACTATCCGTCTTGCTTTTTGGCATCTTTTTGTCCTAAGGGGGAAAATTTTGGATGATTGGATAATTGTGATGTTCTTTGAAACTTGATATTTTATTAAGGGGGAGTATTTGCCATATAGATTGTGCATTTGATTTATATGTCCAATTATATTATTCAGGGGGAGTTTCATATTTGTGACAAAAAATGCTAAAAAGGGGAAGATTGTTAGAATATATTTTATATGTTCTTTATTTGGTTTTGGCATTTTTAAATTGGACATATAAGATAATTGGAATTATTATATGTATTGAAGATTGCATCTACGGTCCTTATCAATGAAGAAATCTATCAATTTGGAGTTCCTTATAGATACACCTACTTTTAGAATTCTCATAGAAGGAGGCACTGTTCCATTGTCAAATGGTGGAAATATGTTTTTTTAAGAGGAAGCATCCCTTACCATTAAACATAATGTATTTTTTTCAAGATAATAAAAATTCCTTGCTTGGAAGAAGGATATGGGGCAATATTTGGAGGCTTGGTAAAGAAAGAGGAGGTAAATTTTAGATGAATTGGGTTAAAGATATGGTAAGAAATAAAAGGGGATGGACACGAATTGCTTACTCTAGAGGAGAACTACTCGTTAGTTAAAAAATTAGTAAAGAAATCAATGTAGGGGTGAGAGGGGATTTTGTAATTAAAAGTGGTGACAACGAAAGTTACAGTAGAAAGTATACCAAAAGTAGAGTTAAGAAGGAGGCCCTATAGTGTTACCTAGTTTGATTTCCAAAAGAGTAAGTAAACCAATCTTACAGTTAGGCAGGAAAGGGAAGTAACTGAGAAAAGAAAGTTTTCTAGGGATGAGCAAGAAAGAGCAAAAATAATTTTAGAGAGAAATAGGAGTCTTAAAGATTTTTAAAGATGAACAGGAAAGAGAAAGATGGATTCTAAAGAGAACCAATATTCGGTCTTTCTCCACAAGACTTCTTCTTGAACCTTAAAGTTACATTGTATAGAAGGATTAATTATTATCTCGAGTGTGATTAGTTTGACACATTTCAAAAAAGTATTAGATATATAGAAAGATTATGAAGTCATTAGTCTTAAAAGGTTACAAGTTAAACACTTAACACAATTTGTGTTAGCAATTCTAATCATATTAATTTTAGTACATGACAATAGTAAAAAATTTTAATATATAATATTGTTATAATGATTAAATAAAAAAATTTACTTCAACATGTAATTACATAATGATGAGACATACTAAAAGGATGAAATTGAAATAAGATTATGAAAATGATGTGATGAATTGAAATGGAGATGAAATCGTGATATAATCTTATATTGAAGTTTATAATGAAAGTTGTTTAATTATTTTTATGATTGTATAAATGAATTATTATTTTATAAAATATATTTTGGAAATACAAAATTAAGTTTAGAGCCATAAAGATTGATTAAATAATTAAGGGTAAGAAATTGTATAATGTAACTAAATTTCTTCTATAATATTATTATCTCAATTTAATATTCTAGTTGGTCTAATGTTATTTTAAATAAAATTCATAAACTTTTAATTTTATTAAAACTTAGATTTTAGATTCAAATATCAATATATGAATAACGGATTTGTTTAATATTTTATTAGAATTTTTATAATAAATTAAGAATTATTATTAAAAACTTTGCATTCGCAATAAATGGAATATATTAAACTCAATTATATCAACTTTCTCTAAAAATATGATGGTTTAATATAAAATAATAAAGTTTTTCATTCCACATAAAAATATTATAAAATTAAAGTTTATTTGTTCAAAATATTATACTTACTAATTTGATGTAGATTCTATATGATAATTTATAATGAGCTACTATAAATAATGCATAAATAAAAAGACATATATTAAATAAAATAGTATATTTATGTTAATAAAATAATATTACATATCATGTAATCAATTATCTGAATATAATAAAATATTAAATAAAATTTGTATAAAAATGGTGCAGTACATTAGTGATGATTAAATATTGGTTATTATCATCATCATCATCATCATCAATGGATAGTTATTATTAAATATAAATAATTTAATTATGGATGAAGTCTTACAAATAAAGTTTAATTTGAAACAATTATACATTAAATCTCATCATAAATATTAAAAAATTACGATAATTTTATCACAAAATATGGTTTAACTTAAATTAATAACAAAATTAGATGTTTTACGAAAACTAATATTATTGTCAACTTTATATTTACAATGATATGATCTTAATATTTCTAAAATAATATTTGTTATAGAATTATGATCTTGAAATTATAATTTTAATGGACATCTCTAGATAATATTTACTTTGTATCAATGTTTTAAAAATCGGATCAAACATTAAATCGGTCAAAGGAAATGTTTAATGTTTAAAGTTCAACCAGTATTAAATTACTATAAAATCGGTAGATAATAAATAAAAAGTAAAAATTATAAGAGTTAGTAAAAATAAAAATATATTGAAATAAAAAATACACCAATGTCTATTATTATATAACAAATTCATAATAAATCAAATCTAATAATTCAAACTAAATTTGAGTCTACTATAAAACTTAAAAAATAATAAAAACAAAATTGTATTTCTAAATGAGATTATGTCTTATAATCGTCAAAAATTTCAAATTCTCTAACGCTATCAAAGACTTGTAAACTATATTTTCATCCAAAGTATTTGCATCTATTTCTTCTATTGTACTCAAATATTTTTTATTTTTTAGAATAATCCCTTTTCTTAGATTTTAGTTAAAAATAATGTTAAAATACATGTGACATAAATAATATTTATAAACTAATGAAACGCTATTATGATAATCTAACTCATTTTTTAAATTTATATCAATCTAATTAAATTCAACAAAAATTAGTAATTTATTACAATTATTTTAAATTATTAATTAATTAAATTAAATTAAATCAAGTCAAATTTAAGAATTAATTTAAATTATCATTTCATTTGTATTTTATTAGTATATTAATATTTATATAGCGTTTAGTCACAGTTTTTGTCATTATTTTGTAACTAAAATTTAAAAAGAAGTATCTTTTAATTAAAAATAAAAAAATTTACTCAAGAGAAACAAAGATAAAAAGGAAAAGAAAAAATATAAGAAAGGGATAAAAATAGGGAAAAAAAATACTTATGGATGCAAGGTGAAGCTACTCTTTATTTCCCTCCTTGTATGTCATATCAAGTTTTTCTTCTCCCAAGATTCAAAGTTTCAATTTTTATCAAAGACATTTGCAAACATCTCTAACTTCCTTCTTTTTCCTCTCTTGTAGTCAAGCACTAGCCTCCTTTTCAACCTTGAACTCATCATCCCCACCAAGAAATCACTCTGCTTCTGCTAACTATAGCTCTCATTTCATTGAAGATAACATGGAGTATGGATTCTTTTTTTTTTTTAATGTTATGAGATTTAGTTAAAATCAATCACATTTTTTAAAGATGGAATGTTGTTGAAGATGGTGATGAACGCCAACTTGTTGTGGTTTATTGTTCTTACTCAATTCTCCTTCTTTCATGGTTTATTAGAGTGAACATTGCATTTAGTGCTTCAAGAAATATCTTTGTCTATTGCCCAAACTCAGCTACCTATTTGCTCAATCTAGGGTCTATTGGTTTTCATTACAATCTGTTGATTTCTCAAGTGCTAATCACACAAAGCTTTGATCTTTCTATATTGATCTAGTATTTGGGCGTCAAAGAAGACGAAGACGCATCTGATTAACGGTTAAGAGGAAACCAGTCGGTTTATTATTTAACTAGTCATTTTTTATTCCCAACGGTTAACAATAAAAATTGAACGAAAAATTAGTCTGATTTGTTCTTAACCTAATCAAACTAGTCAGTTCGGTTCAGTTTTTATATCGTTACTTTGTCTATATATATAAGAAACCTTTCATATGTTAAGAAATTCAATGCATACTATTTTAATTGTCTTTCATTAATAAAAGAATCTTTTCACCAAAATTATAAAAAATAAAAAACAAATTAGTCATATAAGAATATGAATGATAAATTTAGTCTAATTTGGCCTGGAATTAATATTTCAAGTTTGAATTGATCGAGTTTTGGCTTAAACTTGAATCTAAATTGTCAACACAAATCTTAACTCGACTAAAACAACATTATTGTAGTTTGAATTCTTGAAATAATATCATTTTTAATCTTGAAATGTAAAGAGTTATGACTAAAATGATATATCATTTTGAATGATTTGAATAGAATTCAATAAGATTTGGGCTTCAAGGTTTGAACTTAACTAAATTTTAGATTAGATTCGGAACAAATCAAAGGCAAATCTAATTCGACTCCATCCATTGCCAAATTTACATAACAATTCATAAGAAAGAGAGTATGTTGTTGGTCCGGCATAGACTGATGCAGGCATGGGACTTTGTAGTACAAGGCTGATATGGTTTTGCAGCAAGGTCGGCCTATTCTGCGTGCCAGAGAAACGTGGGCTTTGACCGAACCTGTTAATAGCCCGGAAGTGAATTACTGGAAGATGAAATCAAGTTTAGAAAGAAGACAATTACAGGACCAGAACTCGCGAACAATTCAGGAGTGTATAAATTGGGCCAAGACAACTCCAGCCATCACCGAGCTTTTGTAACCTACAGTCGAACTATTTGTCACGGACTTTATATGGTCTGCCAAATTTTTGGTTCCTTCTTTTTGGCATAAGGGGAAATCATCTTTATAATTAAAGCCCAACAATCTAATTTTAACGCTGACGATTAATAAAATGAGTTGCTATCAGTGCACAGCCAGCTTGTTAAGGGTGCATCATAAACTCAAGGATCACAGAAAAGGACTTGAAATTTCAAGTGTTTCAGATACAATTAAATTACTAAAAGAAACGCCCAAGTGAGTAACTTTTGCTGATACAAATGGGGAATTCCTGTACATGGCATAAGAATCTTTTGCTTATAAATTACACTTTTCCGAACATGTACGAATACATAGTTCTCTTCCTATGACGAATCTGACAGAAATCTTATGCCTTTGTGATATACACTTGCTTATAGTCAAGACGTTGAACCTGGTTAACAAAAGGACGTTTTCAGCTAGAAATAAAATATGTTCGCAAAAAGAACTCCAAAAGCAGAAAATGAGATTAGTGGATAAGGAATCTCAGTCTGTTGCCAAATAGATGACTAAAATATAAGATAGAATAAAAGCCACAAACATTTCTTATAATTTAAAATTTTTAAAAATTCTCTGATTTTTATAATTCTTGAAAAATTCATTCTAGTTTTTAATTTTTCATAAAAGCACTTCTCCTAGACTTTGATTAAAAAATAACAATGAAATATATACATTATGCAAATCA
This sequence comes from Erythroxylum alaternifolium, assembly GCA_027478495.1. NCBI lineage: Eukaryota > Viridiplantae > Streptophyta > Magnoliopsida > Malpighiales > Erythroxylaceae > Erythroxylum > Erythroxylum alaternifolium. The sequence goes on from JANIIA010043486.1 coordinate 8,718, forward strand.
GACGTAGATTAATCAAATGTTACTAATATGATTACTGAACTCAGCTCATAAACTCAATCTAAACTAACTAAATTTGATTTAAATTAATAATTTAAGATAATTATAATAAATTATTAGTTTGAGTTAGATTTCATTAGTTTAGTTTGAGTTTAAGAGTTTAGTTGAATCATCATGCAAATAATATTTGATTAGTCTATGCATGATATTTATATTATGTGAATTTCGTTGTTATTTTTTAACCAAAGTCTAAGAAAAAAGAGTTTTTCCAAAAAAACTAAAAGGTAGAATGAGTTTTTCGATAATTTAAAGATCAAAATTTTTTTAAAGGTTTCTTAAACTATAAGATAAATCTGTAACTTTACCCTATAAGTTATATTTTACTGCTTTAAACAATTCAAAATAAATCCCAACATTTATAAAAATGTACAAATTAAATCCTAAACAAATAGAAATTTTAGCTATTTCAATTTCTGCCTATTATAAGCCACATTAATACTAATGTGACATAAAATTATTATTTTTTAATTAGTAACTTGGCTCTCGCTATCCCATGCGTATGTTACATGGGACAGTGAGATCTAATTTAAAAACAATTTAATTATATTCATTAAATCATAATTAGATCTAATAATCATAAATTAACTTAAATAATTTTACTTAATTATAATTTAATTTAAAACTCTAATTCCTATATTACTAATTTCAAAGTAACTAACCCTAATCCCAAATTCACTAAACGAAATTCTTCTTCTCTCTCGAGCGACTTCTCTAACCTATTTCTTTAACAAACATATTTGAAGGTAATAGAAGTGAACTCATCTTGAATGTTTGAAGGCGGTATCTGATGATTAATTTAAGATAATTCTTATGAAGATTGCAACTAAGGATCCCCACACACATTTGCTGCAGGTAATAAATTAGTTTTCATATGCCCAAATGATGGCTCACCAAATTGTTGGTTAAAGTGATGCTTTAAAGGAACCTGAGAAGGAAACTGTTATTACTACAATATCTGCTAGTGCTCCTCTTGTTTTTATTATTCTTTCATTAGAAAAAATTTATTTTGCATTGATAACTACTACATTGGAAGATGAGTATGGGAATGCAACTGCAACAATTATTACTATTGCAAAATATTCAACAATTGTGGATCATGTGGTAAACCAAAGGCAAATGACTTCCTAACTGTCAAAAGGTACACATTAATAACCAATTTTCATCTCAATAATAGTATATATAGTTACTATAATGGATACAATTAAACCCAAATTGCAATGCTGTAACTAACCATTTAAGACATTTAATTACCTATGAACCTAAAAGGATTATAAAAGAACAAAAGTTAAGAGGGTAATGTACATTATACTTCTACTAACATTGCACTAAGATATTTATCACAGACTCAAAAACTCAAGCTCATACCAATTAGAGCCATGCAAACTCATTCTATTGGTTGTTCCTCGTTATAACAAAAATGGAATGTGCCATTAACTTTTTCCCTCACAATAGGTTTAAATGTCGAGGGGTAGTTAGAGGGAGTCTTGGTGGTGGAATGAAGATATTCAAGAAAGAGTTAAGTTCGAGAAACTTCCTATAAAGCTCTAGTGGATAGCGCAACAGAGGTGGAGAGAGTTAGTAATAAAGAAAGTTATAAATAAGCAAAGAAAGAGGCAAAGATGATAATCTCAGAAGCTAAAAGTAGAGCTTATGAGAATCTATATAAACAATTAGATATTAAAGATGGATAAAAGGATATTTTTAAGTTAGCAAAAGTTAGGGAACGAAAAGCAAGAGATTTTGATCAAGTTCGTTGTATAAAAGATAAAGTAGGGTGGGTGCCTATAGCTAAAAATGACATCAAGAGAGGATGGTAAAGGTACTCCTATAGCCTTTTTAATGAAGACATAAAGGATAACTAAACCTGAGGCCTGATCAACTTGGACCTTGCCAATTGACCATAGGTCGACCGAGAGAAAACTGTCATCCTTAGATGAGATATCCATAGCAGTGTGGAAGAACCTAGGCGAAGAGGGTATTATTTAACTAGCCAATTTTTTTAATACGATCCTTAAGTTTGCCAAAATGTAAGATGAGTGGAGATTTAATATGGTAATTCCTTTATTCATGAATAGAAGGGAAATCTAAATCTGTAACAATTATAAAGACATCAAATTACTTAATCACACCATGAAGTTATGGGAGGAGGTGAGTGAGAAGAGAATGAGAAATGATGCTTCTATCTCAGAAAACCAATGTGGCTTCATGCTAGGAAGCTTTACAATAGAAACTTTGCATCTCCTTAGAAGATTAACGGAACAATACAGGGAAAGACAACATAACCTATACATTTTTTTATTGATTTAAAGAAGACATATAATAGGGTACCTCGGGAAATCATGTAAAGGTGTTTAAAATTCAAAGGAGTTCCCATGACTTATATACAAGTTATTAGGGATATGTATGAAGGTGTAAAATATATAGTAAGGTTAATATGAGGAGATGCAAATCATTTTTCTATAGATATTGAGCTAAACCAAGGATCCCTTTAAGCCCTTTTCTATTTATAGTGCCTTGGTGTATGTTGTTTGCTGATAACATTATTTTTATAGATGAGAAAAAGAGGGGGTCAATGCCAAACTTGAACTTTGGGGGGATATGTTAGAGTCAAAGGGTCTTAGATTGAGTAAGACTGAGACTAAGTATATGGAGTGTAACTTTTTGGGACATAGGATGGTTACTAATATGGAGGTAAAGATTGGTTCAAAAGTTATACCACAAAAGGAGTGTTTTAAATATCTAGGATCTATTATCCAGAGCAATGTAGAGATTGTTGAAGATATAGTTCACCATATTAGATCAGGGTGACTTAAATAGAGAAGTTCATTAGGAGTTTGTGTGATAAGAAGCTACCATTTAAGCTTAAAGGTAAATTCTATCGTTTAGCAATTAGGGCGGCTGTGCTTTATAGGATGGAGTGTTGACCCATTAAATAAGTGCATAGTCATAAGCTAATGG